>SJYA01000847.1:830669-888412 GCA_006410615.1 Neotragus moschatus | reverse complement strand
AGGCAGAAAAAGAGGGACAATGAAAAAAAAAAAAAAAAAGAAAAAACAAAGAAAAAAGAAAAGAAAAACAAAAGGAGCAAAGTAAGATATAAATAAGCTCAAACATATTAGTAGACACAAAAATGAAAAGGGTTAATATCACCTATTATAGATCTCAAAAGCATCATCTTGAATGGAAGAATCAAATGACATGTTGATATATACAGGCTGATGGTGCCATTTGTGTAAAGATTTTAGATAAATGAATGTCAGTCATGGATAAATGCATGCATAGTAACTATTTTAAAACATGAATGGAAAAGATACCAACTGCCCTCAGGATACTGGCTTGTTGTGGGATTGGAGAGGAATAGCACTGGAAAAAGAGAACAAAGGAGCCTTCAACCTTTCCTCTGAACTTCATTTCAAGAAAAGGAGAGATCTGAAGGGAAGATGGATGACATTTGGGTGTTGAGTACACAAATGTGCATTAGCTTTCATACTTTTGTGAATGTTTCAAGTATTTAAAAAATCATAATTGGATTGAAAATGGAATACATTCCCAAGAAAAAAGGAAAAAGTCAGCATTCTGATAGAGTTTTAGAAGTATCTGTATTTTTCATGATGACACTTTCTTGCAAATCTGGTTTAATTACTTATTAAAAATGTCTAGCAATTGTTTTTAGATTGTATTTAATTGCATATTTATTTTTTCGGAGAAGGCGATGGCATCCCACTCCAGTACTCTTGCCTGGAAAATCCCATGGATGGAGGAGCCTGGTAGGCTGCAGTTCATGGGGTCGCTAATTCGGACACAACTGAGCGACTTCACTTTCACTTTTCACTTTCATACATTGGAGAAGGAAATAGCAACCCACTCCAGCGTTCTTGCCTGGAGAATCCCAGGGACGGGGGAGCCTGGTGGGCTGCCGTCTATGGGGTCACACAGAGTCGGACACGACTGAAGCGACTTAGCAACAGTAGCAGCAGATAGCCATATAATTATATGTAAAATAAGCCACCAACAAATAGGTAAATAGACACATACATAAATAGGTGAGTAGGATTTCCCTGGTGGCTCAGCAGTAAAGAATCCGTCTGTCAATGCAGGAGACCTAGGTTCCATCCCTGGTCCGGGAAGATCCCAATGCAATGGAGTAACTAAGCCTGTGCCCCATAGCTATGAAGCCTGTGCTCTAGAGCCCAGGAGTTGCATCTACGGATGCCCTCACGCCTGGAGTCTATGCTCTACAACAAGGGAAAGAGAAGCTCACGCCCTGCAACTGGAGAGTAGCCCCTGCTTGCTGCAACTAGAGAAGAGCCCACGCAGCAGCAAAGAGCCAGCACAGCCAAAAAAAAAAAAAAATTGATTGATTAAAAAAATTGTAGAAATAAATAGGTACATACATAAATAAACTATCTTAAATTTCACCTGTAAGAGAATGCAGTGTCTGCAGGGCATGTGGAAGTGAAAGGAAATCATAGACATAAGATGTGTAGTGGAGAGAGGTTTGCACCTGTCCTGGCCCTGCCATGTGGAACTTTGGGCAAGTATGAATCACCAGGTGATGGGATTCTTTGTCAAAAAAATAAAAGAGGTTAACAATCCTTGCCTGATACAGTTGAAATGACAAGGAGGAAAGCACTGTGCAAAATTTAACAGGCAAAGTAAAAGATGTGAAATAACAACGGACATGAGCTGATCTGGCTGTGAAAATTCAGGTAGGGGCAATGGGAATAGAAGGTATGCCCCCAAGGGCAGGGTATAGAAAGTGGCGATGCTTATAAAATAGTCCTATACACCTTATACCTTAGGCCAAAATGGACCAAAACTAATTGCGAGCATTCCATCCCAGAGGGCATCTCCCTACTTGCTGCTGGAATTAGATAACAGGCAGTGATGCAGGATGGGTCAGTTGGAGCAGTTGGCTGCTGAATACAGATGGGCCATGCACTTTACATATATATGTAATAAAACTGACAAATGTATCAGTATGCCGAGCAGGGTAATTGCTTTAGAGGCCACATCTCCAAATATTGACCCAACCTGGGAGATTTAGCATAACTATTGTCTCCTAATACCAGGGGAGATGGTAGGCACACTAGCCATAGGCTAAATGAGTTCTCACAAATTCTCTGGTCCCCATCAATCTAGTAGTTACTGCCATGCTGGTCCCATGGCGGTTGGGCCACAAGTTATATTGGCTTAATATAGTTTGGAAATCTATAACACTTTTCATTTTCCTATGTATCCCAAAGCATTTAGTGATCTATCATGGGAGCAGCAGAGAAGGAAAAAGCTTCAGTGGCTGTAACAGATGTCACAAGTGATCTTGCAGAGTTCCCAGTGATCCATGAAAATGACACTTGGATAAAACTTTCTATCATTACCCCAAACAATAATCTCAATAACAACAAATATCATTTATTGAGTGATCAGCATGTGGCATGCAATTGGCTGAGTACTTTATGTGGGTTATGTCATTTATACCTTGCAACAATTCTATTAGGTGGTTATAATTATATTGATTCTTAGGTGAAGACATCAAAGCTTAGGGGTCATACAGTCAATAGTTAACAGAATGGGAATTTCAACCCCAATTTGTGGCTTTCCAGGACCTGAGCTCTTAAACACTATTTTAGTGTTTTTTCTTAACCTTAGGCAGCTAGGTACTCTCATGACTTTGTTTCAAATCCACATGTTGCCTGAATGATTATGTATTAAATATTTAACTCAACTTCCTTTCCCCAACATAAACAGAAACATTTCATAGATGAAAACCACTTATGGGAAGCCACACAGACAAATGCATTAATTAATGAAGGCAAATATCTTTGAAATATATGTCAAGGTCTATTTCTATGTTGGATCAAGAAATAGAACTTTGCTACCTAGTGGCTTAGTTGGTAAAGAATCTGCTGCCCGCAGTGCGGGAGACCCGGATTCAGTCCCTGGGTTAGGAACATCCTCTGGAGGAGAAAATGGCAACCCACTGCAATATTCTTGCTTGGAGAATTCTGTGGACAGAGGAGTCTGGCGGGCAACAGTCCATGGGGGTCACAAAGAGTCAGACACCACTGTGCAACTAACTTTCACTTTTCACCTATCTCAGAACCTCCTCCATGCTCTGTGTCTCAACCGGAACTCCCTTCCCTTCTCCCACAAGTAACCACTATCTCAACTTTTTGGGTGTTTCCTTACAGCTTTATCATCCTAATTTGTATCCCTGAACATAGGAGTCTTGCTCTTTATAGAAACATGATATGTCTTTAATGAATTTTTAATCTATAGATTCTCCTATCATTCTTTCATTTTACTTAAAATTTATGGTTATAGATCTAGGCTCTTTGCCTGGTAGAGTTTTATTCAGTCTGCGTGTGTATGCATGCTGAGTCTCTCCAGTCATGGCCGACTCTTTGCTATCCCATGGACACCTGACCTTCAAGGATAGAGAACTTATATATTTAATGCTTGCATAAATGGTGCTATAGTCATTTTGGTTGTCTGAAACTTGTTCTCTGCTAGATTTCTCAAGAGGTGCTCATGAGAACAATATTTTCTGGGTTCTTATATGTTACTAACAGTTTGTATTCTTCATCCATGAAGGCTAGTCTTGTTTGATGTAAACTCCTTGGGTCATTCTTTCTTTCCTTGACTGTATTACTAATGTTTCTCCATTGTCTTTTACTGTCTTTTGTTGTTGTTGTTCAATTTCTAAAAAGAAATTCAATTTATTGACGTATAATTTACATGCAGTAAAATTCACAAGTTTTAAGTTTCTTAAATTATTGAGAAGACTGCATCTGTCTTACTTTACATATATTGTTTGAGAAGTCAGAGTTTAACTTGTTATTCATTCAATGTAAATGATGGCTTTTTTTTTTTTTTGGTCTGGCATAAAGCATTGCTGGCAAAAATCTGGTAATGATCTACTTTTCTTTCCTTTGTAAGTCACTTGCACTTTTCACCTAGCTATTGCTCCTTCCCCCACCATTTTTAAAGGCAAATAATTGTATGAATATGTCTTCCCTGAGTTGATATGCTCAGATATGTTATGTTTTTTCCAATATTTTTTTCCAATTATAGGAAAGTTTCCTTGGATTATCTTTTTTTTTCCCAATTATGATTTTCTTTGCTTTCATTTCTTCCTTCGGGAATTTCTATTATCTGTATACTGCAGTTTCTTTGCCTATATTTAATGTTTTCCTCTTTATCTCACTTTCCTTTCTTTATTCCTATTTGATTTAAAAACTTGCTTCTTTTCACCTCTAGTTTCTCTTAAGGAGCTGTCTGTTGTATTTATTCCCCCACATGTTCTTTCTTGTTTCTTTCTCACTTTTGAGAGGAATTATTCTTTTGTTATCATTTCCTGAGTTCTGTAGCCCCACTTCTGAGTTTTTCTGTAGTTCTGATTTATGTTATTCATTCATCTCTTTTATCACTTTTAAATGTCTTTCAGTTAGTTTTGAAATGGAAGGTTACAGTTTTGATCTGTTTGTGGGCTTTTTTTTTTCCCCTGGAAAGCTTATCATTCTGATATTTATTCTTATTTTTTTATTTCTTATAATTATTTGTGTGGGATTTGACCTCAATATTTTTTGTATGCTTTTATATATACGAAATTAGTTTCTCTGAAATTTTAGGAAAAAAGCTGTATTCAGGTCAAGATTGTCTTTCTAACTTCACAGGGCTCTCTTTTCTGTGATTTTGTGTAGCTTGAGAAAATAGCACTTCACTTTCTGAAGCCTGCTGGCTGTGTTGCTGCTGCTGCTGCTAAGTTGCTTCAGTCGTGTCCGACTCTGTGTGACCCCAGAGACGGCAGCCCACCAGCCTCCCCCATCCCTGGGATTCTCCAGGCAAGAACACTGGAGTGGGTTGCCATTTCCTTCTCCATTGCCTGAAGGTGAAAAGAGAAAGTGAAGCTGCCCAGTCGTGCCGACTCTTAGCGACCCCATGGACTGCAGCCTACCAGGCTCCTCCGTCCATGGGATTTTCCAGGCAAGAGTACTGGAGTGGGGTGCCATGCTGTGTTACTCTTTCCCAATTTATTTTGCATTTTTTCCTCTATTTTCCTTATTCTGCTCAATTTTAATCTCACCCCAGCGATTTCTCTTCAGTCTGAGTCTCTCTTGGAAAGGATTGTAAAGTGGTCAGTTTTGCGAGTTTATAGATGCTAGACTTCTCATTACCTTTAAACCTATTGCAGTTCACTTGTACTCACCCACAACTGAGAGGGAAAAAGAAGTGTTTGTCTCAGAATCTTTTATCATAAGCTTTCCCAGAAACACCTGTTAGTTATTTTAACATTCTTCTCAGATTGTCTGTGAAGTCTTGGTTTTGCTGTCTAGTTGTTTTTGTTTTAGTGTGAGGACTCGGGAAGATTGAAAAACAAGGACAAAACTATTCTATTGCTGTCTTCTGATTTCCCCCAGAATCTGCTATTAACTTTTAGTTCCATTAAAAAAAAAAAAAAGGTGTGTCAAGGTTAAATCTATATGTAAAAAAGTCATCAATTTTGTATTTCTTGAGTTATTGGAAATGTTGCTTTCTCATTGTTGACTTGCTTTGCTGAGTTTTTGAGAAGTTGGAGGCTAAATTGGTATCCATGAATTGTAAATGACTTAGTTTTTATGTCTGCAGTCCCAGAAAAAAAGTTTTATTAGCTTCAGTGTCTTAATAATTTTACTAGGCTATGTCCTAGTATTCATTATTTGGGTTCTGGTGTTTTGAGATATAATATAGACACTGCATCTAGTCAAGGCTATGCTTTTTCCAGTAGTCATGTATGGATGTGAGAGTTGGACTGTGAAGAAAGCTGAGTGCCAAAGAATTGATGCTTTTGAACAGTGGTGTTGGAGAAGACTCTTGAGAGTCCTTGGACTGCAAGGAGATCCAACCAGTCTGTTCTAAAGGAGATCAGTCCTGGGTGTTCTTTGGAAGGTCTGATGCTGAAAGCTGAAATTCCAGTACTTTGGCCACCTCGTGCGAAGAGGTGACTCATTGGGAAAGACTCTGATGCTGGGGAAAGTTGAAGGCAGGAGGAGAAGGGTGCGACAGAGGATGAGATGATTGATGGCATCACCAACTCAATGGACATGAGTCTGAGTGAACTCCGGGAACTGGTGATGGACAGGGAGGCCTGTTGTACTGTGATTCATGGGGTCACAAAGAGTCGGACACGACTGAGTGACTGAACTGAATTGAACTGAACTGATAGACACTCTGAACATGCAGATTCAGTTTTTTTTTTTTTTTTTGAAAAGTTTTATTCCAATGTGAAAGAAAATGAAAGTGAAGTCGCTCAGTCATGTTCGAATCTTTGCGACCCTATGGACTGCCTACCAGGCTTCTCCATCCATGGGATTCTCCAGGCAAGAATACTGGAGTGGGTTACCATTTCCTTCTCCAGGGGATCTTCCCAACCCAGGGATCGAACCCAGGTCTCCCGCATTGGAGGCAGACGCTTTAATCTCTGAGCCACCAAGGAAGAACTAAACTAAATTGATACACACTCTGGACATGCAGAGTCAGTGTTTTTTTTTTTTTGAATTTTTGGAAAGTTTTCTTGCAATGTAGTTTAGATATTTACTTTCGTTTGTCTTGCTTTCCTCTATGGAATCTTCAATTATACAAATGTTGGATCTTCTTTCTTTATCTTCCGTTTACCACTTTCTCTCTAAAACTTTTAACCTATTTATTTTCTAATCATTCTCTTAGCTGTTTTCACTTCTCTTCTCAGTTTCACTTAATTTCCTTTCAACCAAATCTACTTTCACCTGAACACTTTATAATCTAGTCTTCATTTCTGAGAAGATTTTGTCTGATTTCTTCAGGTTTCTTTTTTTGTGCTGAGTTCATGCCCAGCCAACTCTCATTTTATAGCTTTTTTTCCCCTAAGTCTGTATTGAGATTTTTATATTTCTGTTTGAAAGAGCTCTTTCTTCCACAAATGCTGTTTCAGTTTAGTTCAGTCGCTCAGTCATGTCCGACTCTTTGCAACCCCGTGAATCGCAGCACGCCAGGCCTCCTTCTCCATCACCAACTCCCGGAGTTCACTCAGACTCACATCCATCGAGTCAGTGATGTCATCTAGCCATCTCAACAAATGCTGTTTAAATGCTATTTAATTCATGTTGAGGCACTGTGTTATCGTTTGCCTTTGCTTCATGGTTGATTTGGGAGAGAATGTTTTTTTTTTAATCATTTGGAAGTTTGACTCTCAACTTCTATTTTCTTTCTGCAGCAGCTTTGCATGGTGTTTCCTGATATTTTCCATTTATTTTTAAAATGTTTTGGAAGTTTTCTAGACTAGCAACAGCAGAGGTTTGTATGGAGGAGAGAAAGGAGTTGACTGACTTGCCATGTATCTTTGCTGTTTTTTTTTTTTTTTTTAATAGAGTGAAATACATTTTCTTTAAAAATCTTTCTATTCGGGGAGAGGGATGCTCTTGATTTTCTGATGAAGTCTTCCATTATTTCTGTAGAACTCTTTTCAACTTCTCACTTTTTACTTTCCCTTTACCACTAAGCCACTCCAAGAGACACTAGATAAGTCAGAAGATAAAAAATATACCAGTAATTGGAAACTGAAAACCTAATATAAAGAATTGTTATCTAGTAATAGGTAGTTAACTACTAAGGGATAAAAGTGGACTCTCAGGATTCTAGAAGTAGCAAGTTAAAGATATCAGCTACTACTCTTAGGCTGAGGAAAAATAGAAATAAAGCAATTAAGGACTTAGAAGAACATCCTTACATCCTTCAAGCATAAGACTCAGATTTATCTAAAGAGGGATGTGCAGCCTGCCTGTGATGACAAGACTTGCTGGAACTCACGGGTCAAGTGGGGATGCAGTTGCCAAGAGTGTAGCTGCAGCTGCTGTGGAAGTGGCTCACTGGCACCAACCAGAACTAGCTGCTAAATGGGGAGAGGATGGTTTGAAGATGCAATTGGAGCTAGCAAAGAAGTAGCCCACTGGAGTGGGTCAGAAGTGATTACTAGACGGGGACAAGGGGGCCTGAGGGCATAATTAGAGTGGGTCCATGACTGCCACTAGGCTGCAATGCTGGATAAAGAATGGCAGACTAGAATCTGGAAGAAGAGTCTGCTCATACGGCCATCACCTTGGTGTTAATCCAGCATCCTCTGTAGATAAAGCTTTGTGTCAGCCGGCAAAAGAGACATGTTTACAGGGTCTAGCTTCAGTATCATGAAGTGGGTCAAGGAAGAGTGAGTTTGGAACAGGGAGACAGTAAATTGATAACTGATACAGACATGTTCTTTTTCAACTTGTCTTCTCTCTCAGAAGTTTTGTCTTTCTGCCAGCTTTGAACATATATCCTTTCAACACCCTTATTTTCAGCTCTCAGTTGCCAGTAGTCTTATTTCTATGCCGGACGTCTTCTCAGCATTTCTCAGCTCAGGATGAAACCTTCACTTTCTAAGGTGAATATTTATATTGCTTCTGCCACCTCTCAGACACTGCACTCTTTTCTTTACAATCTTCCCCAGAGCCACTGCTCTAGCATGAGCTACAGAGGTGGTTCTGCTGGTTTAGATGTTTATTTTCCCACTTACTTGCAAAATGAAGCTTGCAACTTTCTTTTTGTATCAGTAAGCTATTATCATGTAAGAAATCACTTATGTGGCAGCTAACAACAAGCGTTTATTTCTTGCTTAGTCATCTTTGGGTTTGTTGAAGTTTGGCTGAGCTTAATGTGGATTGGATCCAGGTGTATTCCATGTGCCTTTCATCCTCCTTGTGGCTCTGGAAAGCATGTTATTTCATGACAAAAGACAGGAATTCAAGAAGCCAAGCCCATCTATGAGAACACATTTCAAATCTCTACTTGCGCCACACCTCACTAACCAAAGAAAGGCATATGAGTGAACCCAAAATCAATGAGGCAGAAAAACTTGTTTTCTCCGTGGAAGTTGGAAAAGATGGGAAGTGAATATTTTCTGAACATTAGTACCATAGGCTTCCCTCTTGTTCATAAATAAATATCTATGTCCCTCCCATATTCAGAATAAAGTCACTCTCGTCCCAAGAGCCCCCAGATTCTTACCAAATCATGGTATAAAGCTTGATGTCCAGGATCTCATAGTCCACAATGAATCTGAATTCGGCTTCTGCTCTTGATCCAGAGATTTGTGAACTAAGAAGGCAAATTTTTCTCTATCACCCATTTCACATGTAGCCAGTATACAGTGATGGACCAGAAGCAGGTAAACTGCACTCTCGTTGACTAACTATACTCCAAACATTCTAATTTTAAAAGAGAGAGAATAGCAATCACATAGGATATTGTCACCGAGCCATAGAAATTCTGAAATTTCTTAAGGAGTCTTAAGACCTTTGTTCTTTACTATGCTTGGCTCTATCCTTAGGGAGTTCCTTCTTGCTTTATCATTTGATTCCTATGAACACAAATGACAAAAGTCACACACACACACACACACACACACATACACGATACATGTCTTTCTTTGTTTACACTTAAATTGCAGCAAATTTGGACTCACTGTTCTACTATGGAATCATGGTCTCCAGCTTTATACTTGTCCTTTTTTTTCAGTTGAAAAGATCTGATAGACTTTACTTTCATCTTTTCGGGGATACGGCTTCGCAGGTGGCTCAGTGGTAAAGAATCTGCCTGCCAATACAGGAGACACAGGAAATGCAGGTCCCTGGGTCAAGAAGATGCCTAGGAAGAGGAAATGGCAACCCATCCCAGTGTCCTTGCCTAGAGAATCCCATGGACAGAGGAGCCTAGTGGGCTACAGTCCATGGGGTCTCCAAAGAGTCAGACACGACAGAGTGACTGAGCACGCACCCATGCACTTTGGGGATAAAATCAAGTATTATAGCCACACCTTTGATTTGATCTTTATCCTGACATCATGTTTTACTGGAAACACCTGGATCTTGCATTTTCTTTGAGGCTGTTCCATAATGGTAGCACCTTTGATTTATTAATAAGCACTTCTGTTTTCCATCCCTGTAACTTTCTTCTAAATATTGCTTGGCAACTGGTAGTATTTTTTTCTGATCTAATCCCTTTCATGCATTACTTTATCAACTAGTCCCAACCAGTTCACACTTTCAATGTTCTACCTCAAAACTGCATCAAACACTAAATATTTATTAGGTACACTTTCTGCTCTCTAAGATACTGTGGGTAATATTTATGGACTAATATGCCACTGTACAACATAGACACTATTTTTCATTGTCATTTTATAACATTTTCCTCATTGCCTACTTTCTAGCTCCCAAATTAATATAAAATATTTCAGGTTTTTGTTACAGCAGCATCTCACTTCTGGTACTAATTTCTTTAAAAAGGAAATACATATATATATATATATATATATAAATACACACACACATATATGTACATACACACATATTTATAGTAAGTTCTTGTTGGTTATCTATTTTAAATATAGTAGTGTGTACATGTCAGTCTCAAATTCCCAATCTGTTCCTTTCCCTAACCCTTCCCCTTTGGTACGCATAAGTCCATGAATCTATTTCTGTTTAGTAAATAAGTTCATTTGTATCATTTTAAAAATTTTCTTCTTACAAACAATATATATGATGTTTGTCTTTCTCGGTCTGACTTACTTCACTTAGTCTCATAATCTCCTCACTTAGTATGATAATCATGTTGCTGCAGATGGCGTTTTTTCAGTCTTCTTGATGGCTGAGTAGTATTCCATTATTTATGGACCACACCTTCCTTATCCATTCACCTGTTGATGGACATTTGGTTTCCTCCATGTGCTGGCTATTGTAAACAGTGCTGCAATGAACAATTGGGGTGCATGTATCCTTTTGAATCACGTTTTTCTCTGATATATGCTCAGGAGTGGGATTGCTGGATCATATGGTAGCTGGTTTTAGCTTTTAAAGGAACCTCCATATTGTTCTCCACAGTGGCTGTACTAATTTACATTCCCACCAACAGGGTAGCAGGGTTCCCTTTTCTTCACACTCTCTCCAGCATTTATTGTTTTTAGATTTTTTGATGATGGCTATTCTGATTGGTGTGAGGTGGTATCTTATTGTAGTTTCGATTTGCATTTCTTGAAAAATTAGCAATGTTTAGCATCTTTTCATTTGCCTCTTGACCATCTTTATATCTTCTTTGGAGAAATGTCTATTTAAGCCTTCTGCCCATTTTTGATTGGGCTGTTTATTTTTTGGATATTGAGCCGCATAAGCTGTTTGTAAATTTGGGAATCTCTTGTTGGTTGCATCATTTGCAAATAGTTTCTCCCATTCTGTGGGTTGTCTTTTCATTTTGTTGTGATTTCCTTTGCTGTGTAATAGCTCTTGAGGTTAATTTGGTCCTATTTGTTTACTTTTTGTTTTCATGTCCCTTACTCTGGGAGATGAATCAAAAAAGGTATTGCTGCTATTGATGTTAAAGAGTGTTCTGCCTATGTTTTCCTCTAAAAGTTTTACATTATCTGATCTTATATTTAGTTCTTTAGTCCACTTTGAATTTATTTTTGTGTATCATGTTAAAGAATGTTCTAGTTTCCGTTTTTTTGTATGTAGCTGTCCAGTTCTCCCAGCATCACTTATTGAAGAGACTGTCTTTTCTCCATTGCCATGTTTGCCATAGACTCATTGACCATGGGTGTGTGGATTTATTTCTGGGCTTTCTATTCTGTTCCATTAATCTATATGTCTATTTTTGTGCCAGTACCATATTGTTTGGTACTAATTTCTATGTCTGTCAACTATTGCTGCCAAATAAACAACCCTAGAACTCAGGCATATAACATAATACTTATTTTTCACTTATGTTTTTGCATGTTGATGAGACGCAGGTGATGTAGTCTGTGTTTGGGTGGGTTTGGTTACAATCTGCAGGTTACAACCAGTTCTTCTTCAAGCGTCTCTCATCTTTTTTGGACCAGCTGCTAAATAAGGCATATTCTTTTCACGGCAAAAGACTAAATGCAACCATGTTAGCACACAACAAGCTTTTGCTTGCATCACGTTCCCTGCATGGGATTGGCTGAAGCAAGTCACATTTCCATGCTCAGTGTCAATGGTGGTGGTAGTGAGTTTTAGTTGGGAGGGAGAGTGACTATTTGGTAAACAGTAGTCAAATCATCACGATCATGATCACCTCCTCAGCGATCAGTGCAAAGAAATAGAGGCAAACAGCAGAATGGGAAAGACTAGAGATCTCTTCAAGAAAATCAGAGATACCAAGCGAACATTTCATGCAAACATGGGCTCAATAAAGGACAGAAATGGTATGGACCTAACAGAAGCAGAAGATANTACTTTGCCAACAAAGGTCTGTCTAGTCAAGGCTATGGTTTTTCCAGTAGCCATGTATGGATGTGAGAGTTGGACTATAAAGAAAGCTGAGTGCTGAAGAATTGATGCTTTTGAACTGTGGTGTTGGAAAAGACTCTTGAGAGTCCCTTGGACTGCAATGAGATCCAACGAGTCCATCCTAAAGGAGATCAGTGCTGGGTGTTCATTGGAAGGACTGATGTTGAAGCTGAGACTTCAAGACTTTGGCCACTTGATGCAAAGAGCTGACTCATTTGAAAAGACTCTGATGGTGGGAAAGATTGAAGGCAGGAGGAGAAGGGGACAACAGAGGATGAGATGTTCGGATGGCATCACCGACATGGTTTATGTGAACTCCAGAAGTTGGTGATATACAGGGAGGCCTGGCAAGCTGTGATTCATGGGGTTGCAAAGAATCGGACGTGACTGAGTGACTGAACTGAATCGGACTAAACTGAGTCAAATCATCTAATCTACTATACTGTGTCTCCTAGTGACGTACTAAGACCACAGGTTTAGCTATACTTCTTCCACTTGTCCACTTGTTCTCTGAGGGATATACGAGTTTAGATTTAAGTAGCTGCCATTATCCTATGGGAAACTAGAAGTTCTCTGTTTAAATCAACTCATTTTTTTAGACAAAATCTATTAAATAATAATAATATCCATTAACATTTTCATGTGTTATATATATTTGTCACATGATTTTGCATATATATTATAATTTTAAGGAAAAAAAATTCCCTATACTACATACAACCTTCTGGTTTATTAACTAGCATACATGTAGCAGACTTTTGGAAAAATACTGTATTACCCTGTAAAGTTTCCCAAAATCACCAGCAAAGGTGTGCTTTGTCCTTTTGTTGTTTGTCCTTTCCACCCACATAAGCAATCCAGTCCATTAAGTAACAGTCTCTTTAACCTAAGGATCTTAATTGCCTGGGTGACAGATTTGACTTCAGCGCTTGGCATGCAATAATAACCAACACACAGCACTCACTACGTCACAGAGGTGTTCCTAGTGCTTTACACATTAGCTAATTTAATCAGCACAGCCACCCTCTGAAATTGGCACTATTATTATCCCCACTTTACAGATATGATAACTGAGGCACAGGAAATGTAAGTAATTTGCCCAGAGTCACAGATTTATCTGGTAGCTATTTCTGGATTCAGATCCAAGTAGTTGGATTTCAGCACTTATTAATTACGTTTAGCTGTGCTGAGTCTTCACTGCTGCATCTGGGCTTTCTCTAGCTGTGGTGAGTGGAGGCTACTCTTTCTTGTGGGGCCCAGGCTTCTCATTGTGGTGGCTTCTTTTACCGTGGAGCCCAGGCTTTCTGGCCTGCAGGTTTCAGGAGTTGCAGCATGAATTCTCAGTAATTGCAGGGGGCTTCGTTGCCCTGCGGCATGTGGGATCTTCCAGGACCAGGGATCAAACCTGTGTCCCCTGCATTGGCAGGCAGATTCTTACCAACTGGTCCACCAGGGAAGTCCCCAGAATCCATACTCTTAACGATTCACATGTTCTGCCTCTCATGGCAGGGGCTCAGTAAGGTTTACTGGGTGAATGGAGGCACAAAATCCACTACATGGTTAAACAGCAAAAAATTACAAAGTTTAGGGCCACTGTACGGCATTTAGATTCATAGGACACCTTATAGCACCCTCCACCTCTCTGAGATTTTAGGACCTGTTGTTTGTTTCATAAATGGCTCTGTCCAACTAGCCATTAAAGCAATACTCTATTTAAAAATGAACTCAGTGTAATGTGCTGTTCATTTGGTACTTTGCCTGCAAGCAGGTGTTAACTCATCACTAGACAGAAATGCACCCCTTTCTGCTCACGGTTCTGCAGCACTCCTTGCTACAACAGTATCTACTGCCCCTGTGCGAGATTGAGAGATTGACGTGGATCCTGAGAGGGTGAAGAGCTTCCGGCACCATCCTAAGGCACCCTGAGGAAAGATGAGCTCTTTTCTTTTTCCTTTCTTCCCCGAGGCAAACATTAACTCAGCTGGCTCTTAGAATTTATTTGTGCTTAAGATAAATTAACCAGAACCAAAGAGCCTTTCTGAGGTGTTGGTACTGGACTAGAGTGCCCTGAAGACAGTAATCCATTTCAATTCCACTATCGCTGCCTTTTGGGGAACATGTTGGAGCCCACGGTGTTTGCCATGGTCTTGGGCCAAGCACCCTGTAGGCTGCTGGAGCTGGAAGCTCCTCACACTTTGAGGCTTTGATATAGATTCCTCTTTCTGTCGCCCGTATGGAATTGTGAGGGGCACCCGAGCAAGAAAGAGTAATGTGACCTTCCAGGGCTGTGTAAACAATCGTGTCCCCTATGAACTTGGAGCTTGAGTGATGATGCAAATTAGGGCTTTGGCTTCTTCTTCAGGGTGAAGTACCCAGACCTTGAGAATATTTCATCATTATTTCTTCATACGCCGTAAGAGTTCTGGCCTGCCCCCTTCTTAATTAAAGAATCCTTGTAATAAAATTTCACTCTGAGCATTTATCTCCTACCCCACGCTTCAACTCTGCCCCCTCCCACCTCAGTGGTGATAAGAATAAAAGGGTATTTCAGGCTGTTTGTTTCTGTGGTTGTTCCGTGACTAAACTATGTACAACTTCTTTTGAGATCCCCATGGACTGTAGCCTGCTAAGATCCTCTGTCCATGTGATTTTCCAGACAAGAATACTGGAGTAGGTTGCCATTTCCTTCTCCAGGGGATCTTCCTGATCTAGAGATTGAACCTGAGTCTCCTGGAATGGCAGGCAAATTCTTTTCCACTGAACCACCAGGGAAGCCCCATCTCAGGATGACCAAAAGTCAAACAAAGGAACTTACTTAACATTCACTTAATGAGTATTTATTGAGAATCTTCTAGATATTGTGAGGGTCTTAGCAAAGCCCTACAGCTTCTTGATGGGTCCTGGGACAAAAAAAGGAAAATCTGGATTTCATTTTGGGTCCAACTCTGTTTTTGATCTGGGATGCTCAACCTCTGGGTTGCTTCATCTGCAGGTTAGGGGTCACAATGGAGCTTTTAAAAGAAATACTTTATGTATGATGTGTCCCATAGTGTTCCCCTTTAATAAGAGCTCAAAAATGTTGGTACTACTCCAACATTTTGGTACTACTAAAATGGTACTACTACAATACTACATTTGGTAGTACACCTTTCCACCCTCAACCCAGAAACAGAGGAAACAAAGATAACTAGGGTACAGTCTTTCTTCTTGAGAGGCTCATAGTTCAGTGGGGGGAATAGTTTTACAGAAATAAACTCTAATAACATGTCTACAGAGGATGAATAACATGCCCTGGGAGTCCAGAGGAGGAAGGAACTTATTTTCTAGCAAAATGAAAGCTGGAGGGGTTTGAAAAGGTAGGAAAACTCAGCTTCCTTATTTTGCAGGTGAGAAAACTCAGGCCCAGAGAGGTCATGTGACTTGTTCAATGTCATGTGACTTTTTCAAGGTCATGGTACATTTATGGCCGAAAAAAATAAGTGTTACTTTCTCAGCCACATCCAACTCTTTGCGACCCAATGGACTGTAGCCCACTAAGGTCCTCCATCCATGGGATTCTCCAGGCAAGAATACTGGAGTGGGTTGCCATTTCCTTCTCCAGGGGATCTTTCCAACCCAGGGATCCAACCTGGATCTCCTGCATTGCAGGCAGATTCTTTACCATCTGAGCCTCTGTGGCAGAAACTGAGAGTAAAACTCAGGACTCCATGTCCCCAGCTTAGAGCTGGTGTCACACAGACTATGAGGCAGTCACTGACACAGGAAAGATTTCTTACTAAACAAAAGCAGAAAGCTAGATTTTGAGTAGAAGGATCTAGAAGCTGAAAAAAGGTTCTCGAGGAAAGGAAGGCAGAACTTCATCTCATGCTGGACAGAGCCCCTGCCTGCTCTGTAATTGGGAACTTGAGGACTGTTCAAGCTCTGATGATCCCCACACTCCCTCAGAAAGTAGGTGTGTTGTCCCAGAAGCCAGACCTGAGAGCAAATTCTGCAGGACAGCTCATTCTAAGGGAGGGCACAGTAGAGAAAGAGAACTAGGAGGAGAAGGAGGTTAGTCCCCGATGTAGGAACCACCATGAAGGGCCTCAAGAGCCTTGGTGTAGAACAGGAGCCTGCAACTGAAACTAAACCTGTTTAAATCTGGAGCGAGGGCTTCATTTTATCTAGACCCAGGTTACGCTTTTGGACTATGCTGATGTTTAATGAATGTAATTTAAAAAATTAAATACTAAGTTAACTTAAAATTAAATTTAAGAATAAATTGTAAATGATTAGTTTTAAATTAATTAAAATTAATTTTTAAAATGAAATTTTAAAAATGTACACATTTTTTTCAGTCATATAGATTTATCTTCAGAGACTCTGACCAGAAGCATAAAGCTCACCTTCTGCTCCTTCCTGCCTCCCCCACTGTTGCAGCCCCTGGGAGCTCTGGAGGGTCAGAGGTCCATCTATGGGAAGGGAGGGAGGGGTCGACGTGTGTGTTCACATTGTTACCAGTGGCTTTGGGATTAGCCTGAGATATTAAAGACCAGTTCACCTAAATCCTTCCTAGCCCACCAGTGTTTCAATTGCATTGCATGCTTTAAACTCTGGAGCAAAAGGAAAAAAGCATCCTAATGCCCAAAGTGCTGAAAAAAGAAATAGAATAATCCCCACCTTACAGTTCATGTCCTGCTTCTGGTTCCAATATGAGGTCATATTTACACTTCAGGTGTTCTAAGGAGGATGTGGTCTCCGTTTTTTATTTAGTAGGAGAAAGATCAGAATTGAGTTGAGCCTCAAAGCAGAATTCCACAGACAGAGGAGCCTGGCAGGCTACATTCCATGAGGTTGCAAAGAGTTGGACACAACTGAGCAGCTAACACTTCCACTTTTCGAAGCGGCAATAAAATAAAGCTGTATTCCCTGGGATCTTAAGTCCCTGGTGGGCAGGTGGCAATCTTAGGGGGTCTCCACTCCCCGTGACTTCTTCCACTCTGTCCTCCCTCCCCACAGCAGATGGAGCAGAAGCTCTGGTCAGATTGGGGGGCTTTTTTCTTTCTAAGGCTTCTTTCTTCTTAAGACCAGGTCAGAGTCTAATTATTATTATTGGTCAATCTATTTATCTTAATTAAAAAGTCAGTGTATAATAGCAGAAATAAAATTATTTCTCTGGCTAGATTTTGCTGACCCTTTGAAGGCTGTCTCATTTTGGGTCTATTTTAAATCAAAGCATACTCATTTTCTGAATCTTGGCTACAGTATTAACATGATAGCAGGTTTCCTGATAGGCGGGTAGGCGGAGACGGGTCCACTGAAGAGAAGCATCCTTTCAGATTTTAGTCCGAAGCTGGTGTCTGACAGCTGTTCATCAGGTGGTCTCGGGTGTGAACACGGTGATGTGCTCTCACACCCAGCTCCAAAGCTAAGTTGCACTCAAATGGAAACTGACAGCCCTTTGTCACCCCAAACTGGCCATGTCCAGGGCTTCATGCTTGTGAGAATAAAATCTAAAACCAGAGTTGTAGAACTCAGCTCATAGCAGCTGTTTTCTGAGCTTGGGATTCAAAGAATAATAATTCAAACGTGCATTATCAGTAGCTGCTCCATGCAAAGGAAAGAAAAAAAAAAAAACAGAAAATTTCATCTATTCCCAAGATGACTCTGGTCTATTGAAAGTGGGGCCTCCTGAAATCCCAAGATTATAGGTAATAGGGCCTGCCCTAATTGTACAGTTTATGGGGAGAACATCATTTTAATTTGCATTGGCCTTGTCCTTCCCTTGTAGTCTAATACCCGGGTAGCACAATAAGGAGCGAGGGAGCTAAATTTTCAAATATTAACAGTTATTCAAGGGAACTGCATTTTCTGACACTGCACTTGACACATGCTTTCCAGAAAGCTTGCCCGTGGCTGGCAGCCTGCTTGGCACATTCCTGCTGAAGTCCTTTGGTGATGAAGAGCAGGGCTGACACATGGCCAGATTCCAGGCAGGCCAGTGAACTGGGGGAGACAGAGGCCTCAGAAGGGCATCGGCTGATGAATATATCTGATCTAGGGAAGGGAAGGTGCAGCAAAAGAGTCCAGGAGAAGCAGATTCAAAGAGCTTTGAAAAATTCATTTTCCTTTATTTAAAAAAATTTTTGCTTTTTTTTTTTAACTTTTTATTTTATATTAGGGTATAGCTGATGAATGATATTGTGCTGGTTTTAGGTGTATAGCACAGTGATTCAGATATATATATCTTTATTATATATATATTTTCAGATTATTTTCCATTTTAGATTATTACAAGATATTGGATAGAGTTCCCTGTGCTCTACAGTAGATCTCTGTGGCTTATTTATTTTATGTCTAGTTGTTTTTATTATATAATATTTTAATATTAAAATATTTATTTTTATTTATATATATTTATTTCCTGTGTAGTTGTGTGCATCTCATACTCTTCTAATTTATACTTTCCCCCTTGCTCTCTTTCCCCTTTGGCAACGATAAGTTTGTTTTCTATATTTGTGAGTCTGTTTCTGTTTTGTGAATGAGTTCATTTGTATTATGCTTTAGATTCAATAGGTAAGTGATATCTTATGATATTCATCTTTCTCTAAGTCAGACTTTATTTAGTATGATCATCTTGAGGTTCATCTATGTTGCTGCAATGGCATTATTTCATTGTTTATGGCCAAGTAATATTCCATTTTATATATTTTTTCCCTCGTGGCTTAGACAGTAAAGAATCTGCCTGCAATGCGAGAGACCCTGGTTTGATCCCTGGGTCGGGAAGATCCTCTGGAGAAGGGAATGGCAACCCACTCCAGTACTCTTGTCTGGAGAATCCCATGGACAGAGGAGCCTGGTGGGCTACAGTCCATAGGGTTGCAAGAGTTGGACATTACTTAGCAACTAAACCACCTCATATACATATCGCATCTTCTTAATCTATTCATTTATCAGTGGGCTTGTAGGTTGCTTCCACAACGTGGCTATTGGAAATAGCACTGCAGTGAACACTGGGGTGTATTCATCTTTTTGATTCTTTTTTGGATATATGCCCAGGAGTGGGATTGCTGGATCATATGTTAACTCTATTTTTAGTTTTTTTTTAAGTACCCTCCATACTGTTTTCCATAGTGGCTGCACCAGTTTACATTTTCACCAATAACATAGGAGGGTTCCCTTTGAAGAATGTTGAAATAAGGATATGGGATGATGCCAGTCACCTCCACATTCCCCAATAGAAACCCACTTAATTCAAAGAGCTGGGCTTATTAGGCAATATTAAACACCAGCCTCCTAAGTATTAAGCACTTTTCTGTGTATAATATGATGGAAACCACTGTTAATTTCCCAGAAAATGCTGCATAATAGAATTTTAGCTGAGAGGTAATTATTCAGCCAAGGACTCGTTTCTGGTTCCTTTTGGAACCAGGCATGGCCTCGTGACAAACTCACTCTCTAACGTGAGCAGAAGTGACATGAGCTCCTTTCAGACCTGGCTGTACACCTTATTGGCTTGGTTACCAGTTGGTAACCTTATAGGCTGCTGCCTACCACCACACCATCCTGATGGGTGACAATAACTGGGGGTTCCCAGTAAACTTTGGGGCCATGAGTTGGAGATGATAGAGCCACCATCTCTCTGGATCCCTTAAATAGTCCTTGGGGCATAATGCTCCCCGGCTTCCTGCTCTACTTCGTAAGATGAAAAAGAAAAACCCTTTCGTTATTCTTGGGCTGTTGCATTTTGGGGTCCACCCATTGCAGAAATTTAGGCCTAACTGTCCTAGTCCATTTAGGCTGCTCCAGTGTGACACTGGAAGATCTGAGGCTCGTGGGGGAGGAGAGGGTTGGATGTAGGAGCTGAAAAGGCTGGTGGATATGAGATAGGATAGCTCATGCTTTAAGGAAGCATGAGCATTTATGTTGGCGAAGGAAATGATGACTTACTCCAATATCCTAGCCCAGAAAATCTCACAGGCAGGAGAGCCTGGTTGGCTACAGTCTGCAAAAGAGTTGGACGCAACTTAGTAACTAAACAGCAACATTTATATTATTTGATTATTTTTTCAGAAGTGAAGATGAAAAGAGTAAAGGAGACAGAAGATGAAGGGAAAAACAACCGTGAGAGGTAATGATCTTGAAGTCTGATTTTGAACCAGTTCTGATGCTGAACCAGAGAAAATTGTACCAGCCTCCATTTCCATGGATGGACTAAATAAAAGGCTGGTTAAGAAGCTTTAAGATTACTTCTCTTCCAATCACCACTGGAAAATACACGTGACTCTCCCTCCAATTAGATGCCTGCTACCTGGATATAGCTCAGTCAGTAAAGAATCTGTCTGCAATTCAGGAGACCCTGGTTTGATTTCTGGGTCGGGAAGATTCCCTGGAGAAGGAAATGACAACCCACTCCAGTATTCTTGCCTGGAGAATCTTATGGCCAGAGAAGCCTGGCAGGATATAGTGCATGAGATTGCAAGAGTTTTAGTGACTTGACTTAGCGACTAAACCACCACCACCACCACCCAGATATCCAAGTTTTGCTGAGGAGAAACTTTGGCTCTAAAAAGTTAGATCTTTTTAGAGCTGGTTCCATAAACCAAAAGCTCAGGCCACACACAGCTCTCATCTGGGCCTCTTAGATTGCATCAGGTCCTAGGTTTATTGACACCATCACCTCCACCTAACAACTCTACAAGTTACTAATCTCCCAAAACAAAGGGCTTGCAGGAAAAAAGTGGCAGAGAGTTGGCAATGGACCGAGACCTAAGGGCAAATGCTGGAGAAGGTGCTGTAATAGCATCCTTTGTGAGTCTATGCCTTTGAATTAGGGCTGTGGGTGTGGTCAGGTAAAGACAACTCATAGTCATTGGCTTTGCTGGTGGTGTTGTTGAGTTGCTCAGTTGTGTCCAACTCTTTGCGACCCCATCGGCTACACTATGCCAGGCTTCCCTGTCCTTCACCATCTCCCAGAGTTTGCTCAAACTCATGTCCATTGAGTCGGTGATGCCATCCAACCATCTCATCCTCTGTTGCCCTCCTCTCCTCCTCTCTTCTATCTTTCCCAGCATCAGGTCACCGAAGTATTGGAGCTTCAGCTTCAGCATTGGTCCTTCCAATGAATATTCAGGGTTGATTTCCTTTAGGATAGACTGGTTTGATCTTGTTGTTCAAGGGACCCTCAAGAGTCTTCTCCCAAGTTACTGGGTTCGGAGAGGGTAAGTCACAGCCCCCAGTGGCACTAGTGGTAAAGAACCCAACTGCTAATGCAGGAAATGTAAGAGACACAGGTTTGATCCCTGGGTTGGGAGGATCCCCTGGAGGAGGGCATGGCAACCCACTCTAGCATTCTTGCCTGGAGAATCCCATGGACAGAGAAGCCTGGCAGGCTACAGTCCATAGGGTTGCAAAGAGCTGGCTATGAATGAAGCAACTTAGCATGCACTCAAGTCACAGCCCAAGTCCAGATCTGGGTCTTCAGACTTGAGAGGGCCCCCTACTCCCTTTCTTATAATACCAATAAGACTTTTTTATATAGATAAGATTATTCTAAAATTCATAAGGAAAGGCAAAGGAATTATAATTGTCAAAACAATTTTTCAAAACTGGTATAGCTACTTTGAATATTGAATTATTCACTTGGCTGCTTTGGGTCTTAGTTGCAACACACAGGACCTTCTGTGCTGGCCCATAGGTTCTCCAGTTGTGGCACGAGGGCTCCAGAGTGTGTGGGTTCTGTAGTTTGTGACACATGGGCTGTCTAGCTGAGATGCATGGGCTTATTGGTTGCAGCACTCAGGGTTATTTCCCCTGAGGTGTGGGATCTTAGTTCACTGACCAGGGATCAAACCCATGTGCCCTGCATTGCAAGGCAGATTCTTAACCACTGGACTACCAGGGAAGGGCCCTCTTTTGCAGCAGGGAAAGTCTCCAGGTTCCTGGCTGGAAGCTCTCGTAGGCCCATATCTTTCCCTTTGTAATCCTTCCACCAGGCTGGCCTTCCGGAGGGTGCCATGCAGACCAGGGTACCCCTGTCAAGGACAGCAGGAAGGGGAGGGCTCTGGTGCTGTTGGGGACCTCACTGCTGGCTCCAGTCATCTCTCCCAGCCCCACCCTTTCCTTTGAAGGGATGCAGTTGACAATGGGCCTATTAGAGCCCTAATTGAATCGTTAACACACCAGCCATTAGCAGCTGCTAATGAGGGAATCCAGGGGATTACAGCATCAATTATCAAGTTTGACTTCTGAATGTGGCTCTGCCAACAGTGGGCTCTTGTGAGAGTCTTTAGACAAATGTGACAGAGCCAGGGAGGAGCGGCACGTGCTCATGGTATGGCCATGCCCCGAAGATGCCCTTACAGGGCCTGCTTTACGTGGCCGCACATCACAAGTCCTGAGGCAGCCGGGAAACTGTAGACAGGAGTGTCCCACACACAGGCCTGCGTGCCTCCCTCCCAGAGCTCTGCAGCCTCCTTGAAATGCAATCGCTTCTTTGCCCCCACAGCTATTTTGTCCATAAGTATTCAATGGTCTTCTTTAATGCCTTCAGCCAAAGTGAAAGTGTTAGTCACTCAGTCATGTTCGACTCTTTGCTACCCCATGGACTATAGCCTGCCAGGCTCCTGTCCCTGGAATTCTCCAGGCAAGAATACTGGAGTGGCTTGCCGTTCCCTTCTCCATGGGATCTTCCCAACCCAGAGATAGAACCCAGGTCTCCTGCATTGCAGGCAGATCCTTTACCATCTGAGCCAGCTGGGAAGACTTGCAGCCAAAATCATTCCCAATTTCCTATCACCCCCATCCATCCTATCCGTCGCCGAGCCCTTGGAATTCCAGCTTGTAAATATCTTTTGATTCCTCCTCCTTTCCCTCCCTATTATTTTAGTTCAAGCACTTTTCATCACCATAGAAATGGTCATCTAGAGAAATTGTTCTCTCCATGTCCAGTTCATCTCCTCCTCCCTGTCCAAATCATTTTCTAAAAAGTGAATTTGATTGTCCCTCCTCAAAACTCTGCAGGGATCCTTTCGGCTTACAGGAGAAATTCCTCAACGGAGCATCACAGGGCTCCATGATCTTGGATCCTTACACCTCACCCTCGTATTCCCTTATCCCCTGCTTTTCAAATCTAGCTGGAGCCACAGTGTCCTGCTTGCCCTTTCCCAAAGTACCGAAGTGTTGGACCATTAACTTACTTTGCCCATGCAGAGATATAGCTGTCTAGAGTGCCTTCCCCACTGGGGAACTTGTACCTGTCTGTTAAGTCTTATAAATGAAGTTTTTCTAACTCACCTGTTCTTTCCTGGGAGTCCTATACATATTTTTCTCATTGTGCCTAATCATAGTAGAATTATAATTATTTACTTGTCTCCTCTGCTGGACTATGACATCATTACGTGCATCAGCTTCAGTATTTCTTTCTGGAAGCGCGTGTGTCTGACACATCAGAGACGCTCAGTGTGCAACCGTCACTACCGTGTGTGCTTGACCAGTGGGTTAGAACAATGATAATGCTTCTCCCAGTTCCCTTCATGGACCTACACTGACATGCATTTTATTGTTCTATGTGGGACTGTTAGTTGTTCAGAGTCTAATTGTTTTGAATCCAAAGAGAAATGTTTTAGTTGTCAGAAATACCCCTCCTCTACCCCAAGAGCTCAGGGCACAGCCTTTGGATCCATGAATACTTAGGGAATTGAACTAAAATCTGTAAGTGTTAACTGAGCCACTGGTTCTACTGAGCTGTAGAAGGAAGTGCTTGGGAAAAATGTCAGGCTGAAATAACCGATATGGGAAAATAATCTATATATGTGTATGTATAACTGAGTTATTTTGCTGTACACCTGAAACTAACACAGCATTGTAAATGAAATGTATTATAAAATAAAATCGAAATTGAAAGAAATTTAAAAAGCCCTTGGGGGGAATAAACTAGAAGTTGAGGATTAACAGATATACATTAGTATATATAAAATAGATAACTGAGCACTTACTGTATAGCATGGAACTATATTCAATATTCTGTAATAACCAAGAATGGAAAAAAATCTGAAAAAGAATATATATATGTGTATATATATAAATATCTATGTTTATGTATAACTGAATCATTTTGCTGTACACCTGAAATTAACACAATATTGTAAATCAATTTTTGTTTCAATAAAACAAACAAAAAACCCCCAAACTGTCACAACAACCTCAAATGGTGTGTAGCCCTGTGTCCAACCTACATATAAGAAAAAACCAAATTCCGTGGAAAGAAGCAAGAGGCAGAGCCAGGCTCACACCAAGGTGCCTGCTGCCAGGGATCCAGGCTCCCACCCGCAGTGACTCCTGCCTGGTAGCCGTATGTGGTTAACCTAAATCAATCTCTCCATCTGGGAGCGACACTCTTTTCTGCGTCCTCCCATCCCCTCCATCTGTTAACGCTTTGCAATCCCATGGGTTGTCCACACATCAAAGCCTGTGAAATTGGACAAAATGAGATAACACCGCAGAGGCTAAACTCCTGCCCAAAGCTGTAGCCTTGTTGCAGCCCAGAACACTCTCTGGGAACTTTCTACTTTTTAATTTTTTCTCATTAGATATCTATTTCATATATGTTAGTGTATATATGTCAATCCCAATCTCCCAATTCACCCCACCACTCCTTCCCCCTCTTGGTGGGACTTTTAAAATTGTCCCCAAATGAGGACATTTAAGCTCTGTGAAAGAAGAGAATTGTTCAGTGTGGTCTTCCTGTTATCCAGAAAAATGCTTTGCACACAGTAGGCACTTAATAAATATTTATGGAAAACTGCAAATGGTAGACACAGGAGCATCTCAGCTGAGTTTAGAAGGCCACACCTATTCTCCTGCTGTTGACTTGTGCAGGAACACTTAGTGTTCCTGAGCCGCTTTGTGTACACTCAGCCCTGTTCTTCAACTGTTTCTTCATCAGCCTGGAGTGGAAATCCATAGCACAGTTTGCATGACCTGCAGAGTCAGAGACTGCAGGCTGCCTGCTTCCTGGAGAGCCTCTTCACCCCTAGTTCACTGAAAAGCAAAATTTCAAAACAGGCTTGGGACTAGGGTGAGCAGAGAGAGGCACCCAGATGCAAAATTCAAGGAGGTATTAGCTCTCAATCTGACCACATGGTCTAACTCACCTTATTATATAGGTCTTGCTCTGAAGAAATTCATTCTGTCAGCTTTATAAATGGCAGGGGGCGGTGGGGGCGGGGTCTGTGTGTGTGTGAAGTTGTTTCAGTCCTGTTGGACTCTTTGCAACCCTGTGGACTGTAACCCACCAGGCTTCTCTGTCCATGGGATTCTCCAGGCAAGAATACTGGAGTGGGTTGCCATGCCCTCCTCCAGGGGATCTTCCTGACCCAGGGATTGAATCCATATCTCTTATGTCTCCTGAATTAGTAGGCAGGTTCTTAGTAACATTTGGGAAGCCCAAATGAGGGTAAAACTGTCTGTTAAAAAATATACATATATATATATAAACTTTCTCCTAAAATGTGTTATGTTAAATCATATATGTTTGACCTCATCCTGGGTGAGTTTTTATTTTTAAAATTGGAGGATAATTGTTTTACAATGTTCTGTTAGTTTCTGCTGTACACCTCACCCTGGGTGAGTTTATTTAGTTTTTGAAATGGAAAAAAAAGTCCATATTGTGATATTTAAATCATGCCATGTGGATCCCAGTCTTTCTTTTAAGTGAAATTTTGACTGAGATTATCATAGATTTACATGCAGCTTCCAGGTGGCGCTAGTGGTAAAGAACCTGCCTGCCAATGCAGGAGACATAAAAAATTTGGGTTCAATGCCCGGGTCAGGAAGATCCCCTGGAGGAGGAAATGGCAACACGCTAGTATTCTTGCCTGGAAAATTGCATGGACAGAGAAGCCTAGTGTGCTACAGTCCCTGGGGCCACAAAGAGTCAGACATGACCGAAGCAACTTAGCACGCACGCATACCGCTGAACGTTTAGTCAGTCTACTGGCTAGCGTTTGGGATTGAAAAAAATTGAAATGGATTTATGAAAAAATACAGAGAAATCTTATGTCCTTTATCCAGTTTTCCTGAACAGTAACATCTTGTAAAACTACAGTACAATATACAACTGAAATATTGACATTGGTACAGTCCACAGGTTTTGCTCAGATTGTTTTCATTTTACTTGTCCTCATTTTTGTGTGTGTATTTAGTTCCATTTGATTATATGTGTAGGTTATTTATCCACCTCCATAGTAGGATGGTGAGCAGGCCCATCAACATGAGGGTGCCTCTGTCTTCCTTCTGTAACCATACCCTCCACCCTACCCCACAGCCCCCTCCACTTACAGTTCCATGACTTTCCATGGTCTTTAATAATTTGAAGGCTCCAAGTATTCCATTCTCTGACTTTACTATATTTACCTAATCGCTGAGAGTTGAATATTTTTTAGATGTGTCTTTTTGTTGTTGATGTTATTCATTTGTTTCACTCTTCTGGGATCCATTTCACTTAACCTTTTCACACATCCAGATTTGTTTTCCTAGGGTAAGCTTGAGAAATCTATCCTTCATCTTCTAAATTCTAAATTTGATCCCTCAGAGCTGGCGTCATGTTCCTTTTGCTCCGAACGAAACAGAGGGCTCTTCAAAACATTAAGTTCTTGAACAGTGGACAGAGCCTGACCAGGACTAGGATCCTCAAAAGCATGTGCTTCATTTCCCTAAGGCAATTTCAAAAGAGAAACTGTAATAACATTTGGGAGAAATGAGAATATTATTAAAATAGGTGCAATTCACCGGTTTGAAGACAGCAATTATTTGGAGGTGCAAGTTCGGGTTTTCAGACACCTTGCCTAGGAGCCTCTTTTCATATGATGGGGCAAAGGTAAAGAGAGCAGGTCAAGGGAGTGGACAAGGCAGGATATTAGCCAAAGATGATAAAGGGGGAGAAGGTTTGTCTGCAAACCCTGAGACACACAGCTCCCCTTGAGGGAGGAAGAATGCCCCTGGATGGGAAAAGGTTGCCTGCACAGGATACAGCCTGGTGGAGGGAAAGATAGTCTGAAAATGCAACCAGGTCAGGTGCGGCCAGAGTCTGGATCAGGGACACAGGACAGGAATGAAAGCATCCGCAGCAGTCCCCAACCTTTTTGGCACCAGGGACTGGTTTTAGAAGACAAATTTTCCGTGGATGCCTGGGAGGGGAATGGTTTGGGGATGGTTCAAGCATATTACATTTATTTGCACGTTACTTCTAATCTAATGCCAGGGCTGATCTGACAGGAGGTACCCATTCAGGGCCGGAGGTTGGGGACGCCTGATTTAGAGGATATTGTTGAAAGAATCAGAGGAGGAAAAACCATTCAGAATGAGAAAACTTGACCCACCCAGAGGAGGCAGGGGAGTATTCATTGGCAGGAAAGAGACAAAAGAAGCTGGATCTTGCTCTCTTCTGAGGCTTGGGTGGCCAGAGCCTGTGGGTGTTACACAAACTTCCTGCCGGGCAACAAGGTCTATGGAGAGAAGCTGAGACTCCCTGTGGAGGCTCCGCCCCACTGGACCAATGGGCGGAGTCACTGGGCAAAGAGACTTCCTTCCTTTTCTTGCATGGGCAATGTTGTCCTCAGACCTGGGCAACCAGCCCCTGTCCTTGGTTCTGTAGTCCCCAGGGTCCCAAGTTAGCCCTCCTCTTGTTCTGTCTCTTTCACCCATCTCCACTCCCTGAGTGAGGGATTAACCAGGCTAAAGGGTGTACATAGCCAGAGGCCACCTCCACTGCTATAACCTAGACCACCATGTGCTGTCATGCTTTACACCTGAAGCCCAGAATTCCCTGCCCAGATGGTCTCAGGCCCATGCTAGGGCTTCTGTAAGCCTCTTTCCAGACTCTGTGCTGTGTGGGTGACCCATGCTTACAGGTATGCCCCTGTGCCCATGGCCCTGAGCGGTGGGTATCGGTGTTGAACCTAGGGTAGGAGAAAAAAAGCGGTACAGGTGAGTCCTTGGAGCAACTTGAACTAAACTGCACCCCGCCTCTTCCTGATGCCTGGAAATGCTTCTGCTCTTATTTTGGTTTTTCTGTTTGTAACAGAGAGTGCTTCATTTGTCAGTTTGTCAGGTTCCCGAGTAATTACCCTTCCAGAATTCCAGCGGCCTCCCTCACCCTACAGTTTCCATGGCTGGCCATTCTGACATCCCGATGTGTTGGGCAAAGCATTCCACCCTTCCCACCTCTGTGTCCTGGCAAATGAAGCAAAGCGTAAATACAGAGGGTTAGGGGATTCCTTAAAGGGAGGAAACGGTCTCACTAGGGCAGTGTTCCATCTATGTCAACGTGAAACTCACAGAAGGCACTTGTTAAAAATCCTAATTTCTAGGCGCTATGCCTGGAGAGTCTAATTCTTTTGGGTTTGGGGGAGACTCAGGAACAGTGGTTGAAAGCTGGAGTCCGCTGGGGAGCTTTAAAAAGTTCTAAGGCCTGGGTCCCAACTCTAGAAATTCTGGCTCAGTTGGTCTGGGGTGTGGCTTAGGCATCAGGGTTTTTTCTTTTCTTTTCTTTTTTAAAGCACCCTGAGGGTACAGAGAAGCACTGCTCAAGCCTCAAATGACTCTTCTGACCAGGTAAAGGTGGAAATTCTGCAGGTGGTCCTATAAAATACCACAGGGAATAGAAGAATTACAGGACAGATTTTCTACACCTAGGAGGTCTTGGGTTTTGTTTGCTTTTTTGTTTTCAGAAGCAGCTGGCAAGCTCTCTTGTCCTCTGCCTCTTTCTCTCCAAGTTGTTTCCTTAATGCAGTAAGAGAATTGTTCCAGGGATTGAAAACTGTAGGGATGCCCCTCCCATCAGCCTCTCCCACCTCGCCAGTAGCCCTAGTGGTGACTCATTTCCCCCAAGAAGTAGATGGAGTAGGTTACCCAGAGTCCTAAGCTGGTAAATTTCAGGTTTTTGTTGTTGTTCAGTTGCTCAGTTGTGTCTGACTCTTTTGGCCCCATGACTGTAGCCCACCAGGCTTCTCTGTCCATGGGATTTCCCAGGCAAGAATATGGGAGTGGGTTGCCATTTCCTTCTTCAAAATTTCAGGTAATTTCCACCCCCTCCCCCGGGGTGCATGATTCCCTTCATCTCTTTCCTTTTATTTCTTTATTTTTCTGACCATGCCCAACGGCATATGGGATCTTAGTTCCCTGACCAGGAATTGAACCTGAGATCCTTGCGCTGGAAGCGTGGAGTCTTAATCACTGGGCCACCAGGGGAGTCCCATCTCTTTCCTATTACTTCATGAACTTTAGTCCATCCTTAGGGACTCACATTCCCAACATGTGACCTGGCTAAGCAAGGATATTGCTGAAGACAGGGACTCAAGGCCTTGCAGGAGGGGACTGAGATTAACACTGACTCAAGACAGGAAGGATAGTAGAAATATCTGAAAGGTGATGGCAAATGCTGGATTCTTGGCTTTTTATGAGATTTCACTTGCCTTGTTCTCACCATCATCACACCAAATGAATCAGAGGCCAGTCAGTGGTTAGCCACTAGACCTTCAAGGATAACTCACACCCATGCATTACAAACTTCTTTTTCCCCTAGTGTGGGCTTCACTGTTGTTCATGGGGAGTCAACCTATGGGCTGAAGTCTAACATACAACTTGGAAGGAAAGGCACACCTGTGTCGAAAAGGGCACACCTGTGTCGAAAAAGGCACCTGGCCTAAAAGAGAAGAAGAGAAGCAAATGACAGTGTCCTTACCAAATGTCTGCCACCATCCCTAATTAGCCAGAGGGGCAACATATTCTCTAAGCTACAACCTGTGAGCTTGAGGCCAAAACAGCCAAACCTTGCTACTGAAGGGTCACTTTGTAGCACCTGGAAAAAGATTCTAAGATTTCATGGATCCAACCTGGATCTACGGAGGGCACTTCAGAGCAGGACATCTTTCTCTGAAAAGATCATGTTAGGCTGGTCAGTGAGGAACACGTGGACTTCAGCCAGCTGAGTGACAAGGACTCCCATGGTCTTGTTTCATGGACCAGAAAGAAACACATGGTTGGATACATGTATATATCAACCTGTTGGTAACTAGCTGAACATCTGGGCACTGAAGGTATGATTTAATGAACGTGGAGAAAAATGATCTGTAGGTGCCTTGTTTGGAAGCCCTCCTTCTGTTCTGTTGCATTCAAGTTGATTATCTATGACTTAAGGTGATACAGTGGTAAAGAATCCGCCTGCCAATGCAGGAGATATGAGTTTGATCCCTGGGCTGGGAAGATTCACTGGAGTAGGAAATGGCAACCACTCCAGGATTCTTGTCTGGGAAATCCCATGGACAGAGGAGCCTGGGAGTCCATGATGTGGCAAAGAGTTGGATACAACTGAGCACACACGCCATGCCATGCCACAAAGAGTAATACATATTTTCAGAAGATGGGGAGTTGACTAAAACCTCTCTCTCGCACACACATACATACAGAGAGATAATTGATAGATGATAGATGGGAAGATTTTTGAAAGTCCAAGTTCGAGAGAGAAATTGGGCAAGATGATATTTATCAAATGCCCCTAATAGCGTGATTGCAAGAGAGAGCATAGCTTAGCATCATCTCATGTGGAAAGGTTTAGCAGTGTGTCCACAGAATCTGCAGTTACTTTGTGAAGTCTCCTGTAAGGTTGCTTGGATCTTGGACTGTAGTAATAGAAGCAGAGAGTCCACAGCTCAGGAGATGATCTTCCATTCTGTACTGTCCTGGTCCAATATCATTGGGAATTTTGCCTTCCATTCTGGACATCATGCTAAGAAGCTGGGACCATTTGAAATGGCAGAGAGAAGCTAACTCTTAATAAAAATGACCTGAAACATTCTCAATCAAGGAAGACAAAAGAAACATTGAGGGGCCATTTCAGGAGTCACATGGAGAGGGCATCGCTGTGTGAAGCTGTCTGAAATTTCTCTGATTTCCTCAAAGGTGGAAGGAGCATGTGTGTGATAAAGCTCTGGAGGACTGACTTAGGACTCAATGTAAAGCTCTCCAGAGATGGAGCATGCTGGGCTTGAACTAATCCCAACACACAAGGACAGAGAAGTCAACATGTAGCTGATGTGGAAATTGTCAGAGGTCTGCCTTGCAGGTGGAAGGGGAAACTCTATACTCAGTTTGGTTTCAGAAAAACTCCAAAAAATTCGTAATGACCAGAAGCTTCTTTCTTGGCCATCCTAAAACTTACCCATTTGTGAGCAGTCCCTGTAGCTGAAGGCTTTGATTCCTGTTCCATACAAACACTTCTGGAGGTTCTATCAGAAAGTCCCTGGGACAGCAAGCAGATCAAACCAGTCAGTCCTACAGGAAATCAACTTTGAATGTCCATTGGAAGGACTGATGCTGAAGCTGAAGCTCCAGTACTTTGGCCACCTGATGTGAAGAGCTGACTCACTGGAAAAGACTCTCATGCTGGGAAAGATTGAGACCAGGAGGAGAAGGGGGTGACAGAGGATGAGATGGTTAGGTGGCATCACCGACTTAATGGGCATGAGTTTGAGCAAACTCTGGGAGATAGTGAAGGACAAGGAGGACTGGAGTGCTGCAGTACATGGGGTCTCAAAGAGTTGGACATGACTTAGCGACTGAACAACAACATATATAAATGTGAAAGAAGGAGAGAAAGGGGACTTCCCTGGCGGCCCAGTGGTTAAGACTCCGTGCTTCCAATGCAGGGGGCCTGGGTTCGATCCCTGGTCAAGGAACTAGTTACCATATTCTGCAGCTAAGATCTGGTGCAGCCAAATAAAAATAAACATGTTTTTTTAAATGGAGAGAAGTGAGAAAATTTAAGGCGAGGAGAGTAAAGAGAAGGTGTGACGATAAGAGGCTGGAGGTAAACTGGGGAGGCTTTAAAGTGTAGGAAACCTGGCTTCATTTGCATTTCCTGGTCTGTATCCCCACTGCTTATGAACTCAGATGATCCCACGCCCACTGACCCAGTGGACTGTTCCCAGCCCAGGTCCTGGTGTCCGTATCTCTAGGCACAGGTGGGAGGTTCTGCTGCTGACTCAGGCCTGGGAGCAGACCATGTGCAGACTCCCCTGGCTTCTGCCCAAAAATCGATCCCCAGTCAGCAAAGCCGGACACGAAAACCTCACGCCAGGCAGAGCAGAGGGAGCAGGTGCCTGGCCCCCTGCACCACCCGTCCTGGCAGGCTGGGAGTCTGGCTGGCATCACGCCCAGCTCATTTCCAAGAGCTCGCTAGCTAGATATTTACTGGGAGGGAGGCTTGGCAAGAGGAGACAGCTGGGCAGAAATGGTGGCACAGGCTCATTCACCCACTGGGCTGCAGCAGCCCAGGTTCATTGGCCCTGATGGACTTTGGTGTGTGTGCTTGGGCCGCCCCTCGCCCGAATGGCCGGGGGAAGGGGCGAGGCGGTCCTTCCATCACAGAGGCAGCACGGAACCCTTATTGGATTTCCCTAACTCTGGAGCCTGGGAAATCTGATTTATTTTAGAGTTAATCCATCACCCTCTGGCATCCTTTCAAGACAGGCCTTGAGCATAATTGCAGGATCTGGAGAAAATGGGGGAAGTCAAGTTCAATTTATTCCATTAACATTTAAAAAAACATTTAATTACGATAAAAACCAAAGAGCATTTAATGTGAATGGGACTGTGGCTTTATCTTCTGCATGTGTTCTTCCCACCCATCACTCTCTCCCTGCTGTCACTGGCCTGTTGGAATTTTGCGCCCTGGTTTTGGGGGGTCCCACGAGCCTTGGCCCCACTGTCACCTTTGGCTGACCGTAGTGGGGACGGGGTGGGGCAGGAGGTGATGTGTCTTTTCACTGCCTTTTTTGCAGATCTAGGTCGACCCGTTCCTTTCTGGATGGTCCTTGTGTAGTCTCTCCCTCAGCCGCACTCTACTTTGCAAATCTTGTCCCATCCCCTTTTCCCATCCAGGGCCCGACGAGTAGGACAGGTGGGATGTGATTTATTTACTTCTTTTTTTTTTAATTGAAATACAGTTGATGTACAATATTATGTAAGTTACAGTTGTACAATATAGTGATTTACAAATTTCAACGATTATACTCCATTTATAGTTATAAGATATTGGCTATATTCCCCATGTGGTACAATATACCCTTGTAGCTTATTTTATATCTAATAGTCTGTACGTCTTAACCTTTTACCTTGGATCTTCTCCTGCTGGCAACCACTAGTTGCTTCTCTATATTTGTTCGTCTGCTTCTTTCTGTTATATTCACCAGTTTGTTGTATTGTTCAGGTTCTGCAAATAATGTGTATCATTTAATATTTGTCTTTCTCAATTTGACTTAGTTTAGCATAATGCCCTCCAAGTCTATCCTTGTTGTTGCAAACGAGGAAATTGCATTCTTTTTTTATGACTGAGTAGTATTCCATTGTGTGTGTGTATACGTTTCCTCAAGGGTTGTGATTTTAGAAAAAACTACTATATTTCACTTATTTCAAGGCCACCAAGGTAGATAGAAAGACTAGCATTTCATTAGATTTCTTTATACTCAGATGAAGCATTGCTTTTATTTTTAATTCCATATGGGATTGTGGTTGGCTGTGTGTGTGTGTGGTCGCTTCATGTCTCCATGCTTCAGTTTCTCTGTGTGTAAAATGGGCCTTACTATTCCTGCCCTCCCACCTCACAGGATGCCCAGGGAGGTTCACAGACCACAGGCATGTTGTCTTGCGTTGACACAAGAGAAGGCTGTATAATACAAATGCAATGCACTGATGAATCGTAGCCACCCTGACAAGACAGCCAGATCTTCAGCTGCGCCACGACAAAGCCTCATATGTGACAGGTGTATTGATGGCAGACTCAGCTTTGGGCTTTCAAAGACCAGAGTTGCCACCTGCAATCGAGAATCTTCCTTCAGAAACCACCAAGAGCACTAACCACTCATACCCCTTGTGCCTAGCCCCCTTGGGCTTGGTCCCCTGGCCCCCACTTGAGGCTGGAGTGTCATTCCCAGCAACTGAGAAGCTGTTTCATTTCTCTCCAGGAAAACAGCCCTGCACAAAAGCCCCACAGCTCCAGAAGGGAAGCTGGGCATCGCACAGAAGAAGCATCTGTACCCTCACATTGAAAACATAATTAAAACACTTCTGCCTCCCTTATCTGAGACAGGGAAGAAAAATGAGTGGGATGGTGAGTGCAAGAAAAAAAAGCCCTTATCTCTCCTTTTGTAAATAAATTTTCTTTCAGCTTCAAGGAAAGGGTCACCGCCAAATTGTGTTCATAGCAAGAGGAGGCCTGAGCGTGCCAGGAGGAACCTGGTGTGTGCCTGGGACAGTTCTCGGCCCCTTGGAGGGCATGGCTGTAGGTGAGGCAGCCACAGCCATTCTGTAGCTCCCACGTGGTGCCACAGAGTGAGGCCTCACAGCCTCCCATCCTGGACACGTTTCCTGCCATGGTGCCAACCCACCAGCTGCCTGGCCATACCTAGCCCAGGGAGAGGGGGACTCAGCTCGCCTCCCCTGAGTCTCCCTGCTGTGCCCCGCCTGTCTGCAGGTTGTCGCCTGCCCCTTGCCACCCTACCTCATTCTTTTCAGAGTGTTGGGAATTCACCCCTAGCCCAGGTGCTCTGAACATTGAAGTATTCCTCTAGTCATCCTGCACGCAGCTGTTCGGTTAGGATTAAGTGCAAAGGAACAATACCCTTAAACAACCAAAACAGAAAAAACAACAACACAGAAGAGGTTGTAGAAACATCTTTCCTCCCCCCCTGCGAGGAACCAAGAGCCCCTTCGGAGATTTCCTCTCACCTCCCAGAAGATGCCGGTTCCAACACTGCATTGCCTGACCTGGCAGATCCCCACGGAGAAAACCCGCTGAACACCCAGGTTTCTTTGGTCAGATCACTTTCTCAGCAGAGCAGGGTCTATGCGAGTGCCATGACATGGGGTGGCTGACCCATGTGGGCTTCAAGAAAATCAACCTCACAAAGGATTTTCTGACAACTTAATGAAAACGTTCAGTCGCAGAGTCAGTAACAGAAGCAAAAGAAAAAATTCAGAGATGTGGACACAGGAGAAAGAAATGCCTGGGAGAACTGTAGAATGCAGGAGTTGATAAGGTCAAGAGCTGGGGAGAGAGGCTGTCCCTGGGGGTAGGAAGTCTGAGCACCCAGGTGGAGCCTGGAGCAGGTGGAGAACCAGATCCACACACCCTCCATGTGGCCCTGGGCACCAGGGAGCCCCGAGGAGCTGTAAACAAGGTTTTTGTATTGTCCACCCAGAGGTCTGGCTGGAGGACCAAGGAATCCCATGAAAAAGCAGGACGAGAAGCCTGGAAAGAGGAGCCGGAGGGCTTAAGGCTGGAGTCAGTCAGGAGGTGTAGAAACTTGTAGCGGTTACTATGATAGGAAAACCATTCTGGCTGGAAATCAGAGAGAATGGGAAATGGGTCAGGAAGCTAAAGAACGTGTTTCAGCACATTTAGACTTTCGGCAAAGTACCAGGAAGCTGCTTGCTTCCTACGGGCTCTTATTTTAATGAAGCCAGTAGATCAAGACCTTTCCTGGAGGGGGCTCAGCGTGAGCAGCGGACCTCGGAGAGGTGCCTGCTCATTTACCGAGTCCTGTCGATTCTATTGCCTCTCCGCCCCTCCAGCTCCCACTGCTTTTCTACCTTAGTTCAGACTCTCATCTTTTTTTCTCCTGCATTATTAAAACAGCTCCCTAACTGGTCTCCCCACCTGTGGTCTCATCACCTTCCAATCCTCCCCTCCCTGCTTCCAGACTGATGCTTAGACATCCCAAATTCGATTGCCTCATTCAGGGGCTTAAAACCCTCCCAGGCTCCCTGCTGCCCCCGGGGTGTGTTCTCAGGCTTCCTTGATCATAGACACCCCTGAGATGGTTGCAAGAATGCAGATTCCTAGACCCCCTGAGAATCTAATTTAGCAAGTTGGGGGTGGAGCTTCAGAATCTGTACCACCAGTTAGCATCCTAGTTGATTCTTCTGCCTGGGAACGTGTAGGAGACACTGTCGAGAGCTAATGCTGCAGTCCCACTTGTGTGAAAGGTCCGTGCTGAGTGGCTGTGCCCCTCTCCATTCTCACGGTCTGTGCACCCTGACAGCTCAGCTGCATCTCTGGGCATCACTGCCTGGAGCCCAGCCAGATTGGGCTCTGAAATGGGGGTCAAAAACCGAAGATGGGTTGAGACTACCAATCCCCGGGCAGTTCAAATTCCTCTGCGAGCTATCCACTCAACTCTGGGCTGAGAGAAAGCAGATACACCTGCTGTGGATAGATAGATTTTCTTTCTTACGAAAATGAGAGAACTACAGGTAGAGAGGGAAAAGCAATGCAAAAACCGTATTATATGAACAATTTGTGGTGGCCACTGCTTCCTGCTGTTCTGAGAGAAACAGCTTAGTAAGTAAATTGAGGCAAGACAGACATGGCAAGTAGTACTCATACGAGCTCGGCTGTGACTCTCCAAATTGCTTGCGGCTGAAATTTCCAAGCTCCAGATGGTAGAATCATGACGCCAGCAGTTGGCCTGGATGTCCTCAAACCTCTCCCTTTGGCTTCTCCTCTTGCCTCAATTGTGCTTCCCAGGTGGCTCAAGTGGTAAAGAATCTGCCCGCCAATGCAGGAGACGTGAGTTTGATCTCTGGGTTGGGAGATCCCCTGAAGGAGGAAAGGGCAACTCGCTCCAGTATTCTTGCCTGGAGAATCCCATGAACAGAGGAGCCTGGCAGGCTATAGTCCATGGGGTCACAAAGAGTTGGACATGACTGGACAATTAATGTTTTCACTTTCATAAAATATTACTACTCCTATTCTTCCTCTAGTATAAACATCTAAGAATAAGAATTCGAATTCCTGGTGAGTTTGTTTGGTTTTTTCCGTCTCTTGTGCAAGTAGTATTCTCAGGCACCAACCCAGTTGGTGGGTTGGGATTTCCAGTTGGGATCTTCCCTTTTGCCCGGGTGGCACACCAAGGCAGAGGGCTTTTCACTGTCCTGGATCATAACAAGCTTTGATGTGGATAGAAACCATCTTACTCCATGCTTCGTTTCTTAGAGCTGACATAACAAGGAACCGCAAACTGAGTGGCTTGGAACAACAGAAATGTTTCCTCTCACAGTTCCGGAGGCTAGAAATCTGAAATCAAGATGTAGCAGATTGGGAACTCATGTACACCTGAGATGAAAAATAAAAATAAAAATAAAAATTAAAAAAAAAAAAAAAAAAGATGTAGCAGAGCCAGGCAGTCTCCCAAGTTCCTGGGGCTCCTTCCTTCTTGCCTCTCAGTTCTGTGCTTACCAGCCACCCTGGGCGTGACCTGACTGGTAGACACATCACTCAGAACTCTGCCTTTTTTTTCACAGGATATTCTCCTGCTTGTTTGTGTCACTGTTTTCTCCTCTGGTAAGGGCACGAGTCATTGAATCAGGGTCTACTGTAAATGCAGTACAGGGGCTTCTGCAGTGGCTTAGTGGAAAAGAATCTGCCTGCAGTGCAGGAGACCCAGGTTCGATCCCTGGGGCAGGAAAATCCCCTGGAGGAGGGTATGGCAACCCATTCCAATAGTCTTGCCTGGAGAATCCCATGGACAGAGGAGCCTGGTGGGCTACAGTCCATGGGGTCACACAGAGTCAGACGTGACTGAAGCGACTTAGCACAACACACGCACACAGTGCAGTATGGTATCTTTGTAACTAATTACATCTGCAAAGACCCTATTTCTAAATAAGTTCATATTCTAAGGTTCTGGTTGGACTTGAATTTGGGGGAGGGGACACTCTTCAACCTAATACACTCCCCTTGGCATTTCTGTCTTCACTTTCAAGCTCCTTGTATGCAGCAAAGCCATCTAAACACACATCCATCCCTTCCTATTTTCCCATCATACTTCTCTTTGCTAATGGCTTTAGGCTGTTTCCAAAGAGAGCGAAATATTCTTATTCTGGTCTTCCCAGAGCCGGGGCTGAACACCCTTGGCCAAAGAAACCTGGGGCAGAGAGTGGTCAGTGCTTCAGAAAGCTGTTTTCTCACAAACCTGTATGCAGAAAATGATTGTGTTTTTTAGCTCATCTTGCATTTAGGTGAGACCTCTAGACCAGGTTCTAATCTATAGTTTGAGCAGAACCAAGTGCTCTACTTCCAGGCCAGGTCCTGGATCATCTCCCATGCAGGATCCTCCATGCTCTTTCCTTCTCTGTTGTGTGCTAAGTCGCTTCAGGCATGTCCAACTCTTTGCAATCCCATGGACTGTAGCCCGCCAGGCTCCTCTATCCAAGGGGATTCTCCAGGAAAGAATGCTGGAGTGGGTTGCCATGCCCTCCTCCAGGGGATCTTCCCAATGCAGGACTGAACCTGTGTCTCTTATGTCTTCTGAACTGGCAGGTTTCTTTACCACTACTGCCACCTAGGAAGCCCTCCTCTGCCAGCTTGAGGCAACTGGGCAGTAAAGCCTTGAAAGCTAAAAGCTAAAAGTTGCAGAAGCAGAAAGTAAAAGGAACTGGATTTCTGTGTTATTTCCTAAAAGAGAGCTGCCTGTAGGTCAGGAACATCATTTTGGATTTTATATGGGTAAGAGACACACTTTGCTTGTACTACATCTGGGGGCTTGTTTGCTATAGGCGTTAGCCTACTCTGAGTAACCAGAAGGCTAGACCAAGCTTATATGGCCACATTTTTATTAGTGTCAAAGACATAGGCTTTAAAAAATATATTCTTTTAAAATGTTTTTAATTGGTTAATTTATTTTTGTCTGCACTGGGTCTTGGATGCAACCATGGGCCTCCTCTAGTTGCAGTGAGTGGGGGCTACTCTTCATAGCAGTGCATGGGCTGCTCATTGAGGTGGCTTCTCTTGTTGTGGAGAGCAGGCTCTAGAAGCTGGGGCTCAGTAGCTCTGGGGCACGAGCTTAACTGCCCTACGGCATATGGGATCTTCTTGGACGAGGGATAGAACCCATGTCCCCTGCACTGACAGGTGGATTCTTAACCACTGGACCACCAGGGAAATCCTTTAAAGTCTTTATTGAAATTGCTATAATATTGTTTCAGTTTTATGTTTTGTGTTTTTTTTTTTTGGGGGGGGGGGTCACAGGGCATGTGAGATCTTAGCTCCCTAACCAGGGATCAAACCCATACTCTCTGCATTAGAAGGCGAAGTCTTAAACATTGGGTCACCGGGGAAGTCCTTGTGCTCTCCTTTTTTAAGGGCCTTAATCACTTCCCAAAAGGCCTCTCTCCTAATACCATCACAGTGAACATTAGGTTTCAAGATATGAATTTGTGGGAGGACACAAGTACTTAGTCTACAGCATTGTATATTTGATTTTGTGATTTTATCTAACTATTTCAACTGAATTTCATGTTAAGTCCTCTTGGGCTTTCCTCCTGGTGTCAGTGTGTCCTTCAGTTTTCTCTGAAGAAAACTGTTCCACTTCAGTATGAAACCTCCTCCAGGCGGGCCTGGGCACCCTTGTCTAGCTCTGTTTTCTCACCAGATCCAAGATGTTTGGCCTCCATTCTCAGGAATCCACACGCACCTGTTACAGAGCTGTCACGGAGTGGAGGTATCAGCATCCATCCATCTCCTAGGGGAAGACTATCACAGGGACTGGATGGGACCACTAGAGTCAACATTGGTGTAAAGTGGGCGCAAGGTTGCTTCCGTCTCTTCCCGACCTCTGGCTGCCCAACCCTCCAAAGATCTGCTCACTTCCGATCCTACCTGAGTGTTTCTAGATTTGTTATGTGTTCAGATTCGTCGCTCAGTCGTGTCTGATACTGCGACCCCATGGACTGCAGCACTCCAGGCTTCCTTGTCCATCACCAACTCCCACAGCCTACTCAAACTCATGTCCATCGTATCAGTGATGCCATCCAACCATCTCGTCCTCTGTCGTACTCTTCTCCTCCCACCTTCAATCTTTCCCGGTATCAGGGTCTTTTCTAATGAGTCATCTCTTTGCCTCAGGTGGCCAAAGTATTGGAGTTTCAGTCCTGCCAATGAACACCCAGGACTGATCTCCTTTAGGATGAATTTGTTGGATCTCCTTGCAGCCCAAGGGATTCTTAAGAGTCTTTGCCAACTCAATAGTTCAAAAGCACTAGTTCTTCAGGGCTCAGCTTTCTTTATAGTCCAACTCTCACATCCATACATGACCACTGGAAAAACCATNGACTCTTTTGTTGACCATGATAGCTACTACATTTCTTCTGAGGGATTCCTGCCTGCAGTAGTAGAGATAATGGTCATCTGAGTTAAATTCACCCATTCCAGTCCATTTTAGTTCGCTGATTCTTAGAATGTTGACGTTCACTCTTGCCATCTCTTGTTTGACCACTTCCAATCCGCCTTGATTCATGGACCTGACATTCCAGGTTCCATAGAAGGAAGATCCCCTGGATCTTAGAACCATTCAATTAGAACGTTGCTATGTGTGTGTGTGTGCTAAGTGGCTTCAGTTGTGTCTGACTCTTTGCCACACTATGGAATGGAGCCCGCCAGGCTCCTCTGTCTATGGAATTCTCCAAGCAAGAACACTCGAGTGGGCTGCCATGCCCTCCTCCAGGGGATCTTCCTGACCTGCACTGGCAGGTGGGTTCTTTACCACTGGTGCCACCTGGGTAAGCCCATGTTGTTATATCCATTATCCATTTTCTTTTCCATCTCCTTGCTTTCTTTTATCCCCTTGATTAAAAAAAAATCTTAAAGTTTATTTTTCTAAGCTGAATGCCACATGGTTATCCTTAGTTTGTTGAGTCTGTTTGTATCATTATTCTCCTGTTCTCTTGCTTGTACCAGCCCCCAGCTGAGCATGAATACATCATTTCTAACCACTTCCAGATCATTAATAAAGCTGTGAGGGAAGACAGGTTCTTACCCTAAATCCTGTGGNTTTCTAAGCTGAATGCCACATGGTTATCCTTAGTTTGTTGAGTCTGTTTGTATCATTATTCTCCTGTTCTCTTGCTTGTACCAGCCCCCAGCTGAGCATGAATACATCATTTCTAACCACTTCCAGATCATTAATAAAGCTGTGAGGGAAGACAGGTTCTTACCCTAAATCCTGTGGCACCAATTAGATGCTTACCCCCAGATGGGCTCCTTGGCAATTCATCACCACCCTGTGGTCTTTCAGCCAGTGTTTAATCAATGAGGCTGGGTTCTGATCCAAGCTGACTTTCAACTAAGTTTCCAAGGAAACTTTCTGGAGACCAGTTGGTTTTCTGTAGCCGTCTTCTGTCTTGCAGCCCTTCCAAGCTGCTCATTTGGGAGCACAAAGACCTGCCAGACCATTTATTTGGCTCTAAGGATTGTTGAGGGTGGTTGCATTCATCTCTCTTTACTTCTATCCACCTTCCACTTTTTGAAGAAAGGAAATCATCTTGGACTGCTCCCTTCAGTTACTGAACTGTTGCCAGGATGGGACTGGAAAAAGGAGAATGTCTTCTACTCTGGGCAAGACTTTGATCACTGAGTCCTGCTTCCCAGACATGTCCAGGCGCAGAAATTTATGTAAAAGGGGCTGTTCTAAAGAGCACCAATGACATGGGGTGGGATGCCCACCCGTGTTCAGTGAATCTGAAGGTTAAATAATAATTATTGAGCACTGATCATGTTTTAAGAGTTGTACCAGAGATGCCCATACGAAGCTAAAGAAGCCATGGTCTACACCCTCAGATGACTTCAACTCTGGTCAAGTGGTGGTAGAATTGTTGGACTAAACAACCAGGTTGTTGTGTTCAGTCACTCAGTCATGCCCGACTCTTTGTGACCCCATGGACTGCAGCACAGCAGTCTTCCCTGTTCTTCACCATCTCCTGGAGTTTGCTCAAACTCATGTCCCTTGAGTTGGTGATGCCATCCAACCATCTCATCCTCTGTCGTCCCCTTCTCCTCCTGCCCTCAATCTTTCACAGCATTAGTGTCTTTACCAATGAACTGGCTCTTCGCATCAAGTGGCCAAAGTACTGGAGCTTCAGCTTCAGCATCAGACCTTCCAGTGAATATTCAGGGTTGATATCCTTTCAGTTCAGTCACTCAGTCATGTCTGACTCTTTGGGACCCCATGAATTACAGCACACCAGGCCTCCCTGTCCATCACCAACTCCTGGAGTTCACCCAGATTCACGTTCATCGAGTCAGTGATGATATCCAGCCATCTCATCCTCTGTCGTCCCCTTCTCCTCCTGCCCCCAATCCCTCCCAGCATCAGAGTCTTTTCCAATGAGTCAGCTCTTTGGATGAGGTGGCCAAAGAACTGGAGTTTCAGCTTTAGTATCATTCCTTCCAAAGAAATCCCAGGGCCGATCTCCTTCAGAATGGACTGGTTGGATCTCCTTGCAGTCCAAGGGACTCTCAAGAGTCTTCTCCAACACCACAGTTCAAAAGCATCGATTCTTCAGCGCTCTGCCTTCTTCACAGTCCAACTTTCACATCCATACATGACTACTGGAAAAACCATAGCCTTGACTAGATAGACCTTAGTCGGCAAAGTAATGTCTCTGCTTTTAAATATACTATCTAGGTTGGTCATAACTTTTCTTCCAAGGAGTAAGCGTCTTTTAATTTCATGGCTACAATCACCATCTGCAGTGATTTTGGGGCCTGAAAAAATAGAGTCTGACATTTTCCACTGTTTCCCCATCTATTTCCCATGAAGTGATGGGACCGGATGCCATGATCTTGGTTTTCTGAATGTTGAGCTTTAAGCCAACCTTTTCACCCTCCTCTTTCACTTTCATCAAGAGGCTCTTTAGTTCCTCTTCACTTTCTGCCATAAGGGTGGTATCATCTGCATATCTGAGGTTATTGATATTTCTCCCAGCAATCTTGATTCCAGCTTGTGTTTCTTCCAGTCCAGTGTTTCTCATGATGTACTCTGCATATAAGTTAAATAAACAGGGTGACAATATACAGCCTTGACGTACTCCTTTTCCTATTTGGAACCAGTCTGTTGTTCCATGTCCAGTTCTAACTGTTGCTTCCTGACCTGCATACAGATTTCTCAAGAGGCAGGTCAGGTGCTCTGGTATTCCCATCTCTTTCAGAATTTTCCACAGTTTATTGTGATCCACACAGTCAAAGGCTTTGGCATAGTCAAGAAAGCAGAAATAGATGTTTTTCTGGAACGCTCTTGCTTTTTCGATGATCCAGAAAATGTTGGCAATTTGATCTCTGGTTCCTCTGCCTTTTCTAAAACCGGCTTGAACATCTGGAAGTTCACAGTTCACATATTGCTGAAGCCTGGCTTGGAGAATTTTGAGCATTACTTTACTAGCATGTGAGATAAGTGCAATCGTGTGGTAGTTTGACCATTCTTTGGCATTGCCTTTCTTTTGAACTGGAATGAAAACTGACCTTTTCCAGTCCTGTGGCCACTACTGAGTTTTCCAAATTTGCTGGCATATTGAGTGCAACACTTTCACAGCATCATCTTGAAACAGCTCAACTGGAATTCCATCACCTCCACTAGCTTTGTTCGTAGTGATGCTTTCTAAGGCCCACTTGACTTCACATTCCAGGATGTCTGGCTCTAGATAAGTGATCACACCATCATGATTATCTGGATCGTGAAGATCTTTTTTGTACAGTTCTTCCGTGTATTCTTGCCACCTCTTCTTCATATCTTCTGCTTCTGTTAGGTCCATACCATTTCTGTCCTTTATCAAGCCCATCGTTGCATGAAATCCTTTGCATCTTTGCATGATATCCTTTGGGAATATCTATAGTTTCTCGCCTTTATCTCCTTTTATCTCCTTGGTTTTGTCTCCTTGCTGTCAAGGGCCTCTTTATTGTCTTCTTCAGCACTGCAATTTGAGAGCATCAGTTCTTCGGCACTCAGCTGTCTTTATAGTCCAGCTCTCACATTCATATATGACTTCATTTCTAACCTGAAAACCTAACAAACGGCCCCTGCTAAAATTTAAGATATAAGCTGACCATGATAGATAGAAATACCTTTGAAATTATATTACCCGCAACACAAAATCTTAATGTTTATGAGTTGTTTTGACTGTCAGCTGGGTTTGGCTATTAGAGAATGGGATGTGGAGCAGACACTTTTCTTGGCGAGTTGCTGGGTGGTTAGCTAGGTACGTCTTCAGCATTACTGTATGTGGCCACATTTTCCTCCAAAGTAATTGCAGTGATTTGCACATGATAGTGGAGGAAGTCTGGGTATCTGAATTAGCTCCAGCACCAGGCACATGAGGGACAAAAAGGTTAGGGGACAGCTCTCCAGTCCATCACTCAAAACCTGATGCTGGAGTCTCTGTGCCACAGTCACACACACGATAAAGATGCAGATTTCTCCCTCCCACCCTAGCCTTTCTCCATCACAGTTTCGGAGCGTGAATCTGCATTTTAAACCAGGAGGCTTAGCTGGTTTTAAAGCAGGAAATTTAAACCTGGGCCTCACAGGCATGCTCGGGCAAGATCCTCTGACTACAGTGTGTAGAAGAGTCACTAGAAGAGTGTGAAGAGTGCAGACCCTGGAATCCAAAACTTACAGATTCTTCTTCAGTATGTCTGGAGGTGGGGCAGAGAGGTGACTGCACTTTTAACTGGCATTTCAGGTCTCTCCAATGCAGGGGGTCCTGGGACGGCACTGTGAGAACTGCCCAGGAGGTCTCAGGGGTTCTCTGCTCTGCGTCACATCCTTCCACGCTCACTTCCTGACAACTTATACGCAAACTTTTAATGTATGTGTCTCTGTGCCATTTAAAAACGTATTTATTTATTTTGTTGCTCCTGGTCTTAGTTTGACACACAGGATCTTCAGTGCGGCGTGTGGGTTTTTTAGTGGTGGCATGTAAACTGTTAGTTGTGGCATGTGGGAACTAGTTCCCTGGCTGAAGATTGAACTTGGAAATTCCCTACATTAGGAACTCGGAGTCTTAGCCGCTGGACCACCAAGGAAGTCATCTCTGTGCTGTTTTATAACAACAGTCTTTTATGTTTTCAGATCTCCAAAGTGAAAGTGAAAGTGATAGTCACTCAGTTGTGTCCGACTCTTTGCAACCCCATGCACTATACAGTCCATGGAATCCTCCAGGCCAGAATACCAGAGTGGGTAGCCTGTCCCTTCTCCAGCAGATCTTCCCAACCTAGGAACTGAACCGGGGTCACCTGGATGGCAGGGGGATTCTTTACCAACTGAGCATTTAGGGAAGCCCAAAGAGATCTGAAAAAGTTCAGAAAAAAAGTTAAGATACATGTTAGGTACTGACTCTTCTTGCTTTCCCATACTTTCTTACATCTCTGTGTAAGCAATATAGAAAAAGAATGTATCAGCCAGCAGCTGCAGACACTATCCTTCAGGTAAGCTATTTGCCCCTCAAATGATGCATAAGTCCTGTCCCAGCAGAAGCCCAAGGACAAGAGCACAAGAAAAAATAAAAAGCATCCAGTCTTCAGGTTCTGATTCAATATTCTCCCTGCCTAGCCTTCAGGCTCGACTTTAAGGAACTCAGTTTTAAAATAAAAAAAAACCCAAAACAATAATAATGATTTATTTATATTACTAAATGTGCTGTCCCTGGAAATATACTTTTTATGATCTACCAGACTTGCAACTTCCCAAATCCTCTGAACCGTCTCTTTTGAAGGACCACTTTTGCTGTCCTCTTTATTTAAATGAAAGACAATCAAAAGCTGCAACTTCTCAATCTCCTGTCATTTACAGTTAAACTGAGGCTCCCCTTTCCATTTTCTCATGTTTTCACCTATGTTCACTTGAGCTCCAATTAAAGTCTCATAGGTTTTTGTTTGTTTTGCTTCCTTTTCTGTTTTCAGCTTGTGCTGATTTAAACAAGGCAAAAAATGACGTGCAGATGTGGCTTTACCTACTGGCCAGGTGGGCGAAAAAAAAAGACAAACATGTTTCAAGGCCAGAATTTGGGGAGTAACTGCCAAGTTCCCAAGCTAAATGGACCAAGGACACATTGCATGCTGGAGTGGGCAGAACCCTGGCTTTGAAAACTGCAAGTTCTCAGCAGCTTTGCCTGTGTGACTTCGGGAGGGTAGCCTACACTCTCTGAGCCTCAGTTTCCCCAACTTCGTGTGGGCAGCCGCCCTGGCTCCACTCCTCCAGGCAGACTGATGTTTTCTCAGCTTAGCCAACAGGAGTCAGCACCTCTTTCTCTTTCCAGTGGATCCACCCACACTGTAGAATTATAGAGCCACTTTGAGTTTGCTGCAGATTTTGTAGAGAACCAAAGGAGGGTTTATATCACACACTTCGGCAGAAAACCCCATGAGTTCCCACGAACAGATCTTCTCTTCCAAGTCTTTCCATCTGCTAATCCACAGCCTCTCATCTCTCTCTCTGCTTCACACAGAGCCCAGACTTGGTCTATCCACTTCCTACATCCCTGCTCCCTCCTCCAGTTCCTGTGGATCTCTAAGTCACTGTCCACTTCCGTGTTGCTCAGACCTGCATTTCCAAATCTGCAGTCATCATGTGCTCAGAAAACAAGGATTTGTGTCTTCCGCCCCTACCATTACCTTCAGCACTCAAATATTATTTCCTAACTCCCTTCTTTTTAAGAATCTTCAAATGAATGCCAGTCTTTTTTTTTAATGTCACATGTAACAAGTGATAGCCTGAAGAGGTTTCCATGGCTAGAGCTGCTTCCCAGGGCCTCCAGCCACCCCAATACCTGGGAGAAGGAGAAGGGGATGCTGGTAGTACATCACCAAACCCCTAATCCATCTGAGGCACATTCACACACCAATGCACACAGGCCAGGAAGCTTGGCCTCTAAAGACAGAGCGTATGAAGAGCCTCCATACATTTTTGCCTGTCAAAAGAGGGAAATGATGCCTATTGGATAGGCCTTGACTAATGGCTAAATGAGGTAAAACCTGTGAACCACCTAGCAAGTCTCTGCTATCAGGAGGTGATCAAGGAAGAAACTTAGTTAAACCTCAATTGAAAAATTTTTTAAATTTTATTTATGGCATGAGGGATCTTAATTCCCCAATCGAGTTCTGAACCCATGCCCCCTGCAGTAAAAGCATGGAGTCCTATCCACTGGACCACCAGGGAAGTTGCTAGATTTTAAAAAGTTGATCCACTTTCCTGGGAAGAATCCCTTTTTGCTGGGAATTCTTTTAATTCCTTTATTTCTGTTTCATTAAAAAAAAAATGTCCATAAAATCTGTAAATTTATTTCTTTGAAACCACACAGGCTAAGGTCAATTAGTTTCCCTGTTTGAAAGAATTGTAGTCCACTGGGCCTTGATTATGATCTCCCCTGGGAGAAATTCATCCCCTCCATATTTGTATATTTGACCTCATTCACCCTGCCCCCACCCCTCACCTTCCACCAGCATCCCTCACCATCAGCCCCACATCCACCCTCCCTCTAGAGCCTCCCACTGCAGGTGGCCTATGTCTCATGTCTCTTCATTGCATTTTGCCTTTTATCACCCACTCCTGGTTAGACACTCTGTTCCCTGGAATCAGGGAGGCCTATGATTCTAACATTGTCATGCATTTTGCCTACATGTCAATTTCAGTCATGCATAATCTCCCTTGCAGATTTTCATGGAACTACTTGATTTTGTAGGAGAAGATACTTACAAAACCCATCATGGTTAATCTTATCATTGTTTCTCACTTTGAACCACCAGGCTCCTTGCTTTCTGCTTTTGGAATACAGCAGCACCCTGCTGCCTTCGAGCCTTCACTGCTTCCCCACAGCTGAATGCTCTTCCCTCAGATAGCTGCTTGGCCTACACACGCACCTGTTTCAAGTCTTGGCTCAAACGTCATCTTCTCCATGAGGCTTTCCCTACTGTGCCCCAGTGCCACTGAGTCCCTCCCTGTTTTATTGACTTTTAACACTGTGCATGCAAGCATGGGTGGAGAGAGAGAGAATGAAACATATATAGTTTATAGTTAGCCTGCTTCCACTAGAATGAAAGCTCCATGAGGGCAGGAATTTTGCCTTTTTTGTTTCTTAGAATATATTCTCTGTATTATATACATGTGTACTATACATTTATTATATATAGTATTGCTGCTGCTGCTGCTAAGTCGCTTCAGTCATGTCCGACTTGGTAGGTGCAACCCCTACCAAGCTCCTCTGTCCATGGGATTTTCCAGGCAAGAGTACTGGAGTGGGTTGCCATTGTCTTCTCCGATATATAGTACTATATGTATGTATATATATGGGAAGATCCCCTGGAGAAGGGAAAGGCTACCCATTCTAGTATTCTTGCCTTGAGAATCCCACGGACTGTATAGTCCATGAGGTTGCAAGGAGTCGGATACAACTGAGCAACCCTCACTCATATATATGTATGGTACATATGTATATAGCAGGCTTCCCTGGTGGCTCAAATGGTAAAGAATCTGTACTATCCATAATATGTGTACAGTACATGTGTGTATAAGACACGTGTGTGTATGTGTGTGTGTGTGTGTTTTAAGTTGCTTCAGTCGTGTCTGACTCTTTGCAACCCTTTGTACCATAGCCTGCAAAGCTCTTCTGTCCATGGGATTCTCTATGCAAGAATACTGGAGTGGGTTTCCATGCCCTCCTCCAGGGAATGATTCTGACCCAGGGATCGAACCCACATGTCTTATGTCTCCTGCATTGGCGGGCAGATTCTTTACCACTAGCGCCACCTGGAAAGCGCATGTATATGTATAGTACATGTATTATATATATATATATATATATATATATATCTCCCTTCTTTATATTCTATACCTAGACTATGTCCTGTCACGTAGTAGGTGCTTTGTATATAACTGTTGAATAGAATGAATCAGTAATCATTTATTTCAGACCGTGGTGGAATGAATTGTCCAAGTTCACAGTCTCTAAGGTAGAGAAGGAAGTTAACTCAGGTCTTTGTGTGTGTTTGTACGTGTGTGTGTGCATGCATGTGTGTGTGTGTGCTTAGTCACTCAGTCACTCTTTATGACCTTTTGGACTGTAGCCCACCAGGCTCCTCTGTCTATGGGATTTTTCAGGCAAAGGTATTGGAATGGGTTGCATTTCCTTCTCCAGAGGATCTTCCTGACCTATGGATTGAATCCACATCTCCTAGGTTTCTGCTCCTGCTGCTAACTCGCTTCAGTCGTGTGCGACTCTGTGCGACCCCATAAATGGCAGCCCACCAGGCTCCCCCGTCCCTGGGATTCTCCAGGCAAGAACACTGGAGTGGGTTGCCATTTCCTTCTCCAATGCATGAAAGTGAAAAGTGAAAGTGAAGTCGCTCAGTCGTGTCTGACTCTTAGAGACCCCATGGACTGCAGCTTACCAGGCTTCTCTATCCATGGGATTTTCCAAGCAAAAGTAGGTTTCTGCAACACAGTTCAAAACCTTTCTCCTTCCTCCACCTCCTCCATTATCAACCACATCCTATAGAACTGCACTTGAGTCACTGCCCCTAGAGTGAAGTTAAGGAAGCCTTGAGGTCTCTCCCTCAGCAAGGATTAAAGAATGTGATGTTTTTAATGTGTTAAATGTATGTTCTTTATAAAAGTGGCTTCGTTTACTGTGTTTCAGCCATACTCTTCCTTCAGTTCTCTGAATCAACCTCAGAGCCTTTGCATATGTGGTTCTCTGGAATGCTCTTTGCTGAGTTCTTCCTCATTTTTGTCCTTCAAGCCTTGGCTTAAATGTGCTTTCTTGAGGATCTGTCCCCAACAAACCACATCAAATAAGTTTCAGTTATTTATTTTATAACATTTGTTGCTATTTGTTTGTGGTTATGTGTTATGTCATTCTTTTCCTGTAGGGCTGGGGCTAACTCTATTTTTTACACCTTTGTACAACAATGCTAACACAGCATCTGGAATGAACACATCAGTGGATAAATCTATTACTAAATAAAATTCAAAGACTTTGAGGGGTAGGCCTTATTTTGCATTAGCTACCAAAGCCACCTTTTGAGCACACGATGTCTATAGGAGCAGCCATCAGTGGGTACAAGCTAGCTGGTTCAAGCCCACCATTCTATGGTTGTTTATGTTTGCTTAGGCCTGTCTCTAACTTGCCAAGTAGATCCCAGGCAAGTGACTCAATATATCTACATAGCAGTAGAAACCCAGACTCAGAAAATATATGTCCTGTGTGTATATGTAACACTGTAAGTCCCTACTTATAAACTAAGTTATATCCAGCTATGATAATACTTGTTGTTTTCCTTTAAAAAATCTTTATTGAATTTGTCACATATTGTTTCTGTTTTCTGTTTTGGTTTTTCAGCCACGAGGCATGTGGGGTCTTAGCTCTCCAAACGGGGATCGAACATACACCTCCTGCATTGGAAGGCAAAGTCTTAACCACCAGGCCACCAGGGAAGTCCCATCAAGCTGTGATAATGTATATGTATTCATATCCAATTCAAGTCTTATTGGGTTATCTTGCCTAATGTCTGTCTTGTTTAATTATACCTCACTGGAAACTGTTTCAGATCAATGGATAACTATTCACTGGGAACTTAACCAGTGCCTAGCCCTGAGAAGAATACAGGAAAATTCTAAGATAATGACCCATTCATCTAGTAGGATGAACACAGTTTACACACAAGATGAGGTAAACAGGATTCTCCTTCCTAATGCATGCATTACGCAGCACAGGCAGTAGGTACAGGGCAATTGGAAGGGAGGAAAACATATACGTGCTGAAGTCTGAAAAAAGGGCTTATGATGGAGGGGTATTTAACAGGAGTTTGAAGGATGGGGGAGAATAAATCAACATATTTATTGAGTGCCTACTATGTGTTAGATACTAGACTGAATACTATGGGGAATACAAAGACATAAGAATGGGTCTCTGCTTTTGGCAAGTTTTTTATCTAGCTGTAGAGACAAGACATAAATTAGTGGAAAGTAAATAACGTTATGAGAGTTAAATAGCAGCTTAAGACAAGAGCAACACTGCCGGGAGCCAGCGTGGAGAATCCTGCCCATGGCAAAGATCATGAGGAAGAGGCCTGATGGGCAAAGGTGAGATCAGGACTCGAGGGACCCCCTGGACCTGCTCAAACACCTACTCCAAAACCAGAATCTGTCTTACTATTTTACATCTTTCACCAACTCTTCTGACATTAAGAGGGGGCTGTCCCCAACCACCTTTCTCTGGAAAGATTAACTTAGAGCTCTAGGTGATAAATCTCCTGGGCACGAAAAGAGTGTTTCAAACCCCCTGTTAGCATTCTAGCTTACTTGGCAGGTTTATCCAGACTTTTAAAATATCGTTGAGCCAATGCTTGCTGCCAAGTTCTCACATTCCTTATCAATTGTGTCCCTGGGAGTGCATATAGTCAGGATGTAGAAATAACAAGCAGTAGCTTTAGCATTAGCAACATTAGACTTTGAGTTAATAAGTTCTTTCTTTGTTGTAACCTGCTGAATCTTTGCTCCATAAAAATGTAACTCTGTACCTTAAGGGTGACACAGACTAAAAATTTAAGAAAAAACACTTTAAGAGAAAATTATTGTTCTGGCTGACCAACATTTATCAAAAAGGGGTCATAAAATCTCAACAGGCCTCTGGGCCAGAAGATAATGTACAAAAAATAAAACTCTTGCAGAAAGTAACCTGGTATTGATGAAAGTTAATACTGATGGAATGTTGAGTTGACTCTACATTTTTCACCTTGCTGTATGTACAACTCAGGGTATAAAAGCCCTCTCTGAAAATAAAGTAAGGGGCCTCGCTCACCGAAGAAGTTTGGTCTCCCTGTGTTTTTCTTTCCTTATCTCTTTCTCTGTCTTTCTTCATTCACCGACGTCATCCATCCTGAGGATATCCCTGGACTCTGCTGAGGCTGGACCTCGACACAACACAAGTGATGTCAGAAAGCACTGTGTGATGAATTACCCAGGGAATGCTACAGACAGTAAAAACTTTAGGAGGTCAAAAAAGGTGGGTTGGGAAGGCCTCTCAGGAGACTTAGGACTTAAGCTTGTGTTGAAAGGATGGGGAAGATTGGTTAAGAATATGATGAAAGATGAGAGAAGACCTTATCAGGGAGGAAGAGTGGAAAATTACATAAAAGTACAGGGCAGGGAAAGAAAAGTGTATGTTTCAGGAAAACAAATGAACCAGATTGGCTGGAATAGATAAAAAGTAAAAAAATCAGAAGAGAATGAAAACTTCTCTAAAAACAGAAGAGGATGATTAAGACCAGATTATGAAGGCAATGAAAGCTGTCCTACTGAGTTTACATATCATCCTCTGTGCAATTAAGAGACCAAAACTTCTGTAGGGGTGTGATGTTTCAGAATCATTTGTCTGGCAGTAAAATGAATGGCTTTGAAAGGAGCAGCTTGGGACTTCCATGGTGGTTCAGTGGTTAAGACTTTGGCTTCCAGTGCTGGGGGTACAGATTCGATCTCTGATTCAGGAACTAAAATCCCATATGCCTCATGGCCATAAAACCAAAATATGAAACAAATAATATTGCAACAAATTCCATGAAGATTTTTAAAATGGTACACATCTAAAAAGAAAAAAATATTTTAAAAAATGGAGAAGCTCTTCAAGAGGCTGATGTAGGGGTCCAAGCATGAGGCTAGAAGGTTCTAGTAAGGGCAGAGGTGGCTATTCATGATGGAAAGTCCATAGACATATGTGAGAAACAGCAAAGGAAAAATCAACAAGCTTCTAGGACCAGGTGAACATGGGCTTGAAAAGAGAGAAGGGTCAAATGTTGGTATTAAATATTTTGTGCCTGGATTTTAGGAGGATTCAATAACACCCACCCACCTACACACATACACTCACTGTCATTAACTGAATACCCGTGATTTACCAGATGCTGGGCTTAGAGGTTGAAAATGCAAAGACAAATAAGACAAGACCCTGAATAGATTTCTTACAGCCTAAAATGGGATAATAATACATAGTCAATGAGCAATATTAGAATGCTCCATACATTCCAGGAATATCAATGGGCAATGCCATATAGACAAGCTTAGGAACTAGGGAGAAGGGGAGGTTAGATTTCAGTTGTGTGGAAAAGGACGAAGCACTTCATTTAAATGCATGGAATTCAAGGTAATAGAAGGATTTTCACATAGAAATGTTCAGAGGCACAGGTAAATGTAAAATTAAAGCTAATGTGAAACTTGGGCAGGGAATTGTATATTTGAGAGGGCTTTACTCAGAATGGATGGCTGCCAAAGAGAACGCATCGAGAGAGAAGTGACGGAGGTCAAAGTCTGAACCTTAGGCTATGACTACATGTAGGGCTGGCAAATGAGATATCAACCAAGATGGGATCAATATAATCAGAGCAGAGTTGGGGCAGTGGATATCACTCAAAGGCAGAGAGGCATTAACAATTCAACTGTGTGGACTGTTCTGCGAAGGTCAACATGGGGGGAGTTAAGAAAAGGTTATGCCTGGGTAATATTCTATTGTATCTGTGTGCCACATCTTCATAAAAAAGAATGAAATTGGGTCATTTTTAGAGATGTGGATGGACCTAGAGTCCATCATACAGAATGTAGTCAGAAAGAGAAAAACAAGTATTATATATGAACATATGTATATGGAATCTAGAAAAATGGTACATGCTTAATCTGTAAGTCGTGTTTGACTCTTTACGACCCCATGGATTGTAGCCCACCAGGCTCCGCTGACAACAGGATTTCTCAGGCAAGAATACTGGAGTGGGTTGCCATTTCCTTCTCCAAGGGATCTTCTGCACCCAGGGATTGAAAACACACCTCTAGCATCTCCTGCATTGGCAAGCAGATTCTTTACCACTGAGCCACCAAGAAAGGCCTGATAAATGGTTCAGCTGAATCTTTTTGCCATAAAGAAAACTGAGTGCTGAAGAATTGATGCTTTTGGATTGTGATGTGAGAGAAGACTCTTGAGAGTCCCTTGGACGTAAGGAGATCAAATCAGTCAATCCTAATATTCACTGAAAATCGACCCTGAATATACACGGGAAGGACTGATGCTGAAGCTGAAATTCCATTACTTTGGCCACCTGATGCAAGGAACTGACTCATTTGAAAAGATCCTGATGCTGGGAAAGATTGAAGGCAGGAGAAGAAGGGGGTGACAGGGGATGAGATGGCTGGACAGCATCACTGACTCAATGGGCATGAATCTGAGCAAATTCTGGAAAATAGTGAAGGACAGGGAAGCCTGGTGTGCTGCAGTCCACAGGGTAACAAAGAGTAGGACACGACTGAGTGACTGAACAACAACAACAATCTATTTTCAGGGCAGGAATAGAGATGTAGACATGGAGAACAGATGTGTGAATACAGGGAATGAAGGGGAGTGTGCAACAGTGTAAAACAACTATATTTCAAGGAAAAAAGAAAAGGCAACGGAATAAGTCTCATTAGCTAAGGAACCCTCTGGTCCTGAGGCTTTTTGGTGAAGATCTGGATAACTGTGTCACGGATATCACAGAAACCGCCCCCACCCCCCAGCCCCCACATTTGGGAGGAAATTGAGTTAGATGAATAATTTTCAACTTAGGTGTTTCAAAGTGTTGTTATCAATGGTAAGAAAGTATCTACATTTATAAATGTTTTGCATTTGCATTTGAAAGGTAGCTTACCTGGAAAATGGACACACCTCCCAGCCTATGACATGCCCACTAACATGGCTCACTGAAATATCAGAAACACTGGTGTGTGTGGTTGAAAAATGCTGGGTGGCTTCAACAGACTCTAGTCTCTTTTGTGACTTCATATTTCTACAATACTCTGATTTAACAATTAGAGGGCATAGGTTGTGTGCTTCTGGAGAGTGGGGACCTTGTATTGTACCTTTGCCTTGGTATCCTTCTCAAGATATGATCCACTTCATATCATTATGAAGTTAAGTACTTCATAATTTTGTATATGGATAAACTGATGGAGGGGATTCCCACATGGCTCAGTGGTAAAGAACCTGCCTGCCAATGCAGGAGACTTGAGTTAGATACCTGGGTCAGGAAGATCCTCTGCAGAAGGAAATGGCAACCCAGTCCAGTACTCATGACTGGGAAATCCTGTGGACAGAGGAACCGGGCAGGCTACAGTCCATGGGGTTCCAAAAGAGTCGGACACGACTTAGTGACTAAACAACAACAATAAAAGTGATGGAGGCCTTCCGGAGTGCAGTGCAACTTCCACTAAACAGGAAGAATTTTTTAATATCCAGTCAGAAAGACGATCAGAAAATAAACATGAGCTGGAAGGTGGTGGTTTTTGTAATAGCTTCATATCAGTGAATGGTCATTGCAAGAGGCCATATGTCTGTGCTTTGATAAGAGTGACTTGAGTTGGATATAACAAAGCCGTTCCTAGTCATAAAGGCTAACAGATACTGAGCAAAGACTGCCAAGGAGGATGTGGATGTTGTACCTTTGAAAGTGCTTGAAAAATGAGTTATCTACACTTGAGGTTCACCTCTCTTCCTTTCCCTTCAATGGTTCAGTGATCCAAGCTGCCAAATACAATGTCTTTCCTTGAAACACATATTTGAGTGAATTTGTCATTTGTGAGAATTTTTATATTAACCACTTTTTGACCACTTTAGGGACCAAACTCAGTCTATTACATCTCCAAGAAAATGAAAATGATTCAGTGCATCTGCATGGAATGTTTAGCTGTGGAAGTCAGGGAGTCAGATGTCACTAGCAAGGAACAATGAGTGTGTCTGAGAGGAGGTGTGTGTGTGTGTGTATGTGTGTGTGTGTGATTATTTCAGCCCTCCTTCCATTCAGAGGGAAAATGTGCATCTTCTTCCTTGTAAGACAATCCAGGATCACTGCTTACTGTGAATTGCAAACTCTGTTTTCCATCCAAATACAGCAGGAATGGAAATCATGAACTTGAGTACATTATACTTCAACATTGCCCAGTTCTCTTGCCCTGCTCTCTGTTTACATTCATCCATTTATATATAACCTTGTATTGTGGCTAGACATTTATTGTAAGCATTGCTGGAGGCTTGAACAATGATTGTCTTCGCTTGACAGGTGATGCTTTGAGGAGAAAGGCCAGAGATACTTGAATTCGCTCCCTCCTCTCACTTGGCCTCAGTCTAGACTTTCTCTCCTATTCACTTTTGTCAGATTCCTGCTCTCTCATTTCTATCTCCTTGCCTCTTCCAAATTCATATTCAAAGATGCTTTCAACATAACACAACTACTGCCAGAGCTAATTATAATTGCACATGGTTTCTGCAACATGATATACATTTTCTTCTAGCCTGAATATTTCAAGTTGACCTGTGAGAGGTAAAAAGAATTAATATGATCATTTTCCCAACCTCCCTCCCTCCCTCCCTCCCTCAGCTTCCATTCAGGGGAAATATTTTTTTCCTTCTGGGGTCTATTTTTATTCCCTGTCCCCTGAACTCTTATTTAAACCTACAATATTGATGAACTCTATTTCAAACTCAGCATTCATTAGCATAAACTACAGCTCAATTCAGTACAGGTGGATGCAAATTCCTCTGATTCCTTAGAGGCCAGAGGCAGTGAGATGCAGAGGCTAACGTGGGAGAAAGATGACACAACCCACTGATTTTTATCTTTATTTTTTAGATGAAGTATAGTTAGCTTACAGTGCTGTGCTAATTTCAAGGGTACGCCAAAGTGACTCAATTATACATACATATGTGTATCAGTATACATATATTTTCTTTTCCATTGTAGGTACTTATGGGACCTTGAGTAGAGTTCCCTGTGCTATACAGTAGGTCCTTGTTTACCTATTTTATATACAGTAGTACGAACATGTTAATCTCAACATCTTAATTTCCTTTCCCCTTTGGTAACCATAGTTTGCTTTGTAAATAAAGTCATTGGTATCATTTTTCAGATTTCACAAATAAGTGATATCATATGTTTTTTCTTTCTCTGTATGAATTATTTCACAAATCCTGTACAATTATACAGTGGAAATGACAAATAGATTCGAGGGATTAGATCTGATAGAGTGCCTGAAGAACTACGGATAGACATTCCTGACATTGTAGAGGAGGCAGTGATCAACACCATCCCCAAGAAAAAGAAGTGCAAAAAGGCAAAATGGTTGTCTGAGGAGGCCTTACAAATAGCTGAGAAAAGAAGAGACGCTAAAGGCAAAGGAGAAAAGGAAAGATATAAGCATCTGAATGTAGAGTTCCAAAGAATAGCAAGAAGAGATAAGAAAGCCGTCTTCAGTGATCAATGCAAAGAAATAGAGGAAAACAACAGAATGGGAAAGACTAGAGATCTCTTCAAGAAAATTAGAGATACCAAGGGAACATTTCATGTAAAGATGGGCTCGATAAAGGATAGAAATGGTAGGGACCTAACAGAAGCAGAAGATATTAAGAAGAGGCGGCAAGAATACACAGAGGAACAGTACAAAAAAGAGCTTCACAACCCAGATGATCACAATGGTGTGATCACTCATCTAGAGCCAGACATCCTGAAATGTGAAGTCAAGTGG
>SJYA01000847.1:715561-830266 GCA_006410615.1 Neotragus moschatus | reverse complement strand
CTGTGTGGATCACAATAAACTGTGGAAAATTCTGAAAGAGATGGGAATACCAGACCACCTGACCTGCCTCTTGAGAGGCAGGAAGCAACAGTTAGAACTGGACATGGAACAAAAGACTAGTTCCAAATTGGGAAAGGAGTATATCAGGGCTGTATATTGTCACTCTGCTTATTTAACTTATATGCAGAGTATATCAATGGCACCCCACTCCAGTACCCTTGCCTGGAAAATCCCATGGATGGAGGAGCCTGGTAGGTTGCAGTCCATGGGGTCGCTAAGGGCTGGGCACAACTGAGCAACTTCACTTTCACTTTTCACTTTCATGCATTGGAGAAGGAAATGGCAACCCACTCCACTGTTCTTGCCTGGAGAATCCCAGGGACAGGGGAGCCTGGTGGGCTACCAACTATGGGGTCGCACAGAGTTGTACACGACTGAAGCAACTTAGCAGCAGCAGCAGCAGCAGCAGCAGCAGCAGAGTATATCACGTGAAATGCCAGGCGGGGTGAAGCAAAAGCTGGAATCAATATTTCTGGGAGAAATATCAATAACCTCAGATACACAGATGATACCACTCTTATGGCAGAAAGTAAAGAGGAACTGAAGAGCCTCTTGATGAAAGTGAAAGAGGAGAGTGAAAAAGTTGGCTTAAAACTCAACATTCAAAAAATGAAGATTATGGCATCCAGTCCCACTTCATGGGAAATAGATGGGAAAACAATGGAAACATGCTCGGGTCCAGCCCCAGTGGATCCAGGGTAATTTGAAGGTGGAGACAGAGTTGGCGTCCTAGGAAAAAACTTATTTAATTACAGATATAGAAGGAGATTAGAAACGGATAGTGTAGTAGGAAATATTAGTGGAGAAAAAGAGGCTGAATAACTTGGTTTACGTGGAATACCAATCACCACCTACGTAGGCCACAGGCATCTTTCCATTCTCCCGAAGGAGAGGAGGAACTGAGGCCTCCCTGATCCGATCTTAGAAGCCCAGGCATAATTAGCAGGCTTGGTGAGTACCCACATGCCACATGGGAATTCAGCCAGAAAAACGGAGAACAAGAAAGAAACGACAGGGGGGAATCAGTCTTTCCAGAAACTGATCCCTTTTCTTTATTTTCAGGTTTGCTTATATACCTTTTTTACACATAGAGACAAATGGAAATTTTAAAGTCANAAGGACTGATGCTGCAGCTGAAATTCCAATACTTTGGCCACCTAATGGGAAGAACTGACTCATTGGAAAAATCCCCAATGCTGGATTGAAGGCAGGAGGAGAAGGGGATGACAGAGGATGAGATGGTTGGATAGCATCACTGACTCGATGGACATGAGTTTGAGCAAGCCCTGGGAGTTGGTGATGGACAGGGAAGTCTGGCATACTGCAGTCCATGGGGTCACAAAGAGTCAGACATAACTGAGCAAGTGAATTACTACTACTACTAACTACTATCCTATGACTTGTTTCATTTAGTATAATCTTTAGGTCCATCCATGCTGCTGCAAATGGCATTGTTTCATTGATTTATATGGCTGAGTAATATTTCCTTTTATATATCTCACATCTTCTTTGTCCATTCATCCGTTGATGGACATTTCTGTTGATTAAGCACTTATTTGAATGTTCTATGAACTTGAGGCATAGTCATGTGAGCAGGAGAAATTTTGGAAACAATCTGGGAGAGTTGTCTAGGTCATCAGGATTCAGCAGCAGCATGTATGTGGTGTGAATTCCAAGGAAGGCAGGAAGTAACAAGGGAATAAATGTAAGCTTTCAATCAGGCTGCCTATGTTCAACTTCTAGCTGCAGATCTTACTAGTTGCTTCATTTGAGGCATGAGCCTTGCTGATCTAAGCAGCTTCCTATAAAACAGAGAAGGCAACAGTTCCTATCCAACAGGGCTTGAGAGAGAAACTATAAAATGCTTATAAAAACATCCAGCACAGTGCCTGGCTTGTAGAAAATAATTGGCAAATAGCAGCAGTCATTGCGTGTCCTTTGCTAATGTCCACCCACAATCAGCACACATTTCTTCAACTATTTCTATGAGACATTCTTAGCTCACGAGAATGAAGTTTAAAATCTATCAGCCTTAGAAAACAAGAGTAAAGTCCCATGGACAATTCCAGTAATTCTGGATTGGTAATAATTTATTGTCTTCTACATCATACAAGACTTTAAACTGTTGTTGATTTGTCTCAGTTACATCCCCGTTGTGAGATTATGTCTATCTATCTGTCTAAAAGGTAATGCTCAAAATCCTTCAAGTTGCACTTCAACAGTACATGAACGGAGAACTTCCAGCTGTACAAGCTGGGTTTTGAAGAGGGAAAAGAAGCAGAAACCAAATTGCCAACATTCCTTGGACCATGGAGAAAGCAAGGGAATTCCAGCAAAACATCTACTTCTGCTTCATTGCACAAAAGACTTTGACTATGCAGATCACAACAAACTGGAAAATTCTTAAAGAGATGGGAATACCAGACCACCTTATCTGTCTCCTGAGAAACCTACATGTGGGTCAAGAAGCAATAGTTGGAACCAGACATGGAAAAACGGACTGGTTCAAAATGGGAAAGAAGTACAACAAGGCTGTATGTTGTCACCTGCTTATTCAATTTATATGCAGAGTACATTATGTGAAATGCTGGGCTGGATGAAGCATGAGCTGGAATCAAGATAGCCAGGAGAAATATCAACAACCTCAAATATACAGAGGATACTACTCTTATGGCAGAAAGTGAAGAACTAGAGAGCCTCTTGATGAGGGTAGAAAAGGAGAGTGAAAAACCTGGCTTAAACTCAACATTAAAAAAACTAAAATCTTGACATCCGGTCCCATCACTTCATAGCAAATAGAAGAGGGAAAAGTGGAAACAGTGACAGATTTTATTTTCTTGGGCTCCAAAATCACTGAGGATGGTGATCTCAGCCAAGAAATTGAAAGATGCTTGCTCCTTGGAAGGAAAGCTATGAGAAACCTAAACAGTGTATTAAACAGCAGAGACATCACTTTGCCAACAAAGGTCAGTATAGTCAAAGCTATGCTTTTTCCGGTAGTCATGTACGGATATGAGAGCTGGACTGTAAGAAAGGCTGAGCCCTGAAGAAGTGATGCTTTCGAATTGTGCTGGAGAAGACTCTTGAGAGTCCTTTGGACTGCTAAGAGATGAAACTAGTCAATCCTAAAGAAAATTAACCCTGAATATTCATTGGAAGGACTAATACTGAAGCTCCAATACTTTGGCCACCTGATGCGAAGAGCCGACTTATTGGAAAAGACCCTGATGCTGGGAAAGGTAGAAGGCAAAAGTAAAAGGGGGCAGCAGAGGATGAGATGGTTAGATAATGTCACCAACTCAACAGACATGAGTTTGAGCAAGCTCCGGGAGATAGTGGAGGACAGAGGAGCCTGGCGTGTTGTAGTCAATGGGGTCACAAAGAGTTGGACATGACTAAGCAACTGAATGACAACAACATCCATCCATCTATCTATTATCTGTTGGTCTATTTATATATTTATTTACCTATCTGTCTGCCAGTCTGTCTGTCTATCTATCTATCCACCTACTGTCTGTCATACATAACAGGGTGATGAGTGAAATGTTTCCTGTTGTCTTGGAATTTGTGTCTGGGGTGCAACAGTTCCCAGATGTCCAGATTTCTCCATCAGGAGACTGGGGAGGTGTGGGTGATGCACAGGTCTGAGAGCTGGAGGATGCATAGTTGGAAGAGATCAAATCTGAACTACATCTTCAATATCAAAGGGTTGTGCCACCAAGGGGCTCCTAGGCCACTCTGAGAGACTCACACACGTGTCCCAGGAGAGAAAGCCCTCAGCTGGGAGCCAGCTGCATGGAGGGCTTCCATGGTCCACCTGTGGAAGCTAGGGAAGCAGCCACAAGCAGCAGAGACCAAGTTAGCGGTGCAGCCTCAGAAAGAGACACTTGTTCTCCTTTCTCTCATTTTCCCCATCCCACCATCCCTGTAAGAGCCAGGGTTTGCAGAGTTGGGGCATAAGAGGTGTCTTTGAGTCAGATCACTGTCTTGGATCACAGTTCATTGTGCATTGAATTTTATGTCCCCATAAGATATGTTGAAATCCTAACCTCAGCACCTCAGAATGTCTTCTAATTTGGAGATAGGATCTTTACATAGGTAATCGAGTTAAAATGAAGTCATTAGGGTGGGTTCTAATAATATAACCAGTGTCTTATAAAAGGGAAATCTGGAGACAGACATCCACAGAGAGAAGACAAGGTGATGAGACAGAAAAAAAAAATGCCCATGTGAAGACTGGAATTATATTCTCTGAGCCAAGGACTCTTGACTCATAGAGCACAGCCCTCCTCACAACTTGATTTTGGAGTTCCAGCCTCTAGAACTATGAGACAATACATTTTTATTGTTCTAAGGCACCCAGTTCATCATACTTGGTAATGGCTTCCAAGTGGTTCAGAGGTAAAGAAACTGCCTGCAATGCAGGAGAACCAGGGTCAATCTCTGGGTTGGGAAGATCCCCTGAAGGAAGCATGGCAACCCACTCCAGTATTCTTACCTGGAGGATCGCATGGACAGAGGAACCAGGTGGGCTAGAGTCCATGGGGTCAAAAAGAGTCAGACATGACTGAATGACTCACACACAACAGCAGACCCAGGAAACTAAGACAGAGCTCAAAACTGTGTTGGAGGGAAAGGAGATATGATTTAAAACCACTACAACTTGAACCTGGACTGTACTTTGGGAGGCAAAAATGACCAGAAAATTACGGAATCTGCCCCCCATCTTGTTGAACGATGTGCTATGTATTAGGAAAAGGAGATTCTATAGAGCATAGACAGAAGCAGCAGCTGGAAAAATTACAATTATTTTATGAACACACCCCACTGAGTTCTCACTGCTCAATAAACCAGTAACACACAGAGTCCAACATTCTCTGCCCACCAGTTGCTGGGGATCTTTGCCAGGAATGCTCTCAGACGGTGTGTGGGTTGCCATGACAATGTAGGTAAGATACAGTCCTGTAACTTCCTCAGTTTATAGCATAGCACCAGTAGCACAGTGCCTCTAAAGGTTCTTATCACTAATATTCTGTGTTGAAATCTGATATTTAAAGATGAACTCTCAGAATGACAAATCTCTGAAATCGGAGGGTGCTCCAAGGGTTATCACTGAGCTCCCTCAATTGAAGAGCTTCTCCAACAGGTTAGAGAAAAGACCCTCTTCCACATCTTGCTTTTGTCTGTAGAATATCACGAGGAATCTCCATACCCAAGAGAATCTCCACCGTAGTCTAATTCCATTAAGCTCTGTGGGGTAATGGACTTGGTTCCTCATCTCTACTATCCTGCTGACGCATACCATTAAGTTTATGTTTGATCCCAAGAGGGTGTGGGCTGCAAGCTGAGTTTCTGGGGTGGAGGCTACTCAGGATCTCTCTCCCTCTCCTTCCTGGACACTGAAGGCAGGGAGCAAAGAGCTTTGGCAGGATGGGAAGTTAGTTATGTTCATCCTGCTGGACCTCAGCAGGGACTGAGTTCACCCCTTCCCTACTTTCATGGATAGTCTGATTGACTGAAAACAGTCAGAACACTCAACCCTTTGTCCACAGTCATTGGTGTGTGAACGGGTGTAGGACAGATACTCCAATCAGAGTGAATCTCAAAGCTGGCTTGGAATGTGGAGACAGAAGCACACACCCTCCTGCTAAGTGTAACTGATGATGTCTGTAGCCCGGATTGTAGCTGATAACCATGAGAGGACTTGGCCAAGGATAGGGCTTGCCTTTGTGGTTGACAGATGATAGAGGGAGAAAATGGGTCCCTGACCATATCATTGAAATCAGTTGGTCTGAAATCTGGCCTACTCCTGGAATTCTCATTTACATGTTGACAACAAAATTTTTTTCTTTTTAAGCTAGCTTGAGTTTTGTGTTCTGCTATTTGCTACTAAGGCCTGACAATTATGACCCAGTAATTTCACTTCTAGGAATCTACCTTAATGAAAGAAACACAAATTCATACAAACAACTTAAGTGCACCATTATTTATAAGAGAGAAAAGTAGGAAATGGCACGCACAAGTGTCCCCAAATGGGTGAAGGTTAAATAAATTATATTGTACTCATAGGAAGGAATTTTATGAAACGATTACAAATCATGTTTCTGAAGCATATGTAATGACCCTGGAAAATGCTCATACTGTAAAGTATAAAAACTGAGATGCAAAATTGGATTCACATAATATGATCTTATTATCTTATTTACATATAAAAAGATTAGAACCAACCAAAATATTAACCACTGTTTATGGGTAATTTTTATTGCCCTTTATGGGTTTTGAACATTTCACTCTGAAAAATGTACACATATCACTTTTATAATCAGAAGATTTCAATCAACATTGTTAATATTTTTATAGTTTTGACTCTTTGCCAGAGACCCCAAAGGGTAATAACATTTGCTAATTTTCTATTTAGCCGAGGCATATATTTGAATGTGGCCCTGGGAGGCTGGCATGAGGAAGCACATTTTAAAACTCTGTTACCCTTACCATAGGTCAGACGCTTACTGGAGTGAGTCCTGGAGAGAAATCAGGCTTGAGTGGTGGTGCTGGTGTTTAGCCGCAAGTCTTGTCTGACACTTTTGTGATCCCAAGGTCTATAGCCTGCCAGATTTTTCTGTCCATGGAATTCTCCAGGCAAGAATACTGAAGTAAGTTGCCATGCTCTACGCCGGAGGATCTTTGCAACTCAAGGATCGAACCTGGATCTCCAGGATTGCAGGTAGATTCATCACCACTGAGCCACCAGGGAAGCCCAGGCTTGGGTGGGACTGGAACCAAATCTGTCATCTAGCAGAGAAGCAAATACTTTGCAGTCCAAGAAAAGAGTCAGTGTCTTACAAACTTCTTCTTGAAGCCAAGCTGAATCTGAAGCTCTGTCTACCCTTCCAGACTCTTCCTGCTCTCTCTGGTCCCCAAGCTCCATCTCTGCATTTGCAGATGGGAAACGGAAATTCTCTGGGAAATGAGTCAGTCACAGCCAGACTGCAAGACAGCCCTCAAGAAACAGTGTGGAGCCAGGGCCCTCTGCTTCTGCAGTTAAGGGCTTGATCCTCAGGGTAGCAGATCATGAGGGACTGTCTTCCCCCAGACTGCTGTGAGGGCAACATCCTGCATCTCGCTGCCCCCTCTACCTCTTCTAGAACAATCCAACTGGGAAAAGTTCTAGAACCCGAGGCCTGAGAATAGGGACTGCTTTCTGTTAACCATATGAGTGAGCTTCAGAGAGGACCCCAAGCCACAGATGAGACAATTAGCAAATCTGGCTGAGAGATATAAGCTTTCTGAGACCCTGGTAGAAAACCCAGCCATATGGATGACTACACAGTGGTCCTACAGAACTGTGAGCCAGTGAACAGGTGCTGTTTTAAACTTCGAAGTGTGTGGCAATTTATCACAGTCACCTAACACTCACACACACTGAAATTCACAGTACTGTTCTTTGTAAACATTTGCACATCTGAACTACTTCATACTTCTTTGACACAGCTAGGATGAAGCGAAGTAATACTGCAGAGTTCTGGGCCTGATCTAGAACTGGAAAATAATTACCTGAAAAGTAGGCTACATATTTGGCATATAGTAAAAACCCAGTAAGTGTTGAATTGGAGACAGAGCGTGTCCGTGTGACACTGCTGAGACTAACTTATCAAGTGGGTACCCCGTGAGGGAACTGGGTATAGATCATGAGAGTAAAGGTCTTTATTGGCCCAGACAAGTGGGAGCTTGGTGAGGTTTTCTAGAAGTTCATAGGATCCTAACAAGACTCTACCACACTGGTTAGCATCTTGTGGTCTGTCTAAAGAATGTTGGGCTCTTAAGTCAAGTTATTCCTCTTAGGTTGGGATGGGGGAGTGGGAAGCAGGAGATGTAAAAGTAGGAGGAGAGAGGAGACCTCCTAGGAGAGGCTGTGCTGGGCGAGCCTTTATTAACCCATCCTGGGGAAAATGCTGCCTCCTGCATCTGGGGTACCAACCAACCGCCACTTCTGTTCAATCACTCATCAAATCCTTATCTTCATCAAACTCATTCCAATTTCAAACTGCGATTCCTGAAGCTACATGTCTGGGACCACAATTGTCTTTTAGGTTTGTGCCCTGGGATGACCAAGTCAGGCTATGGGAAATGGAAACAAGTGCCTGTGTGAACTGGGGCTTCTCTCTTCTTCCTTCTTTCAGGAGACATTGAGCGATGGATGATGGCTGCACAGAGGAACCCTGTGGTATCCCACCAGCCATCAAACTCAGTTCTGCCCAGGTGATCTCACCATCTCATCTCCTGCTCCTACCCTCCCCATCTCAGATCTGTACTTATCATCATTCATCTAGTTTCTCCATTAGAAACCTAGGAGTTGCCCAATCATTCCAATGCTTTCCGTATTCTATTCCATCCACTCCTTATAGTGGTCTAAAATTTGTCACCTCCTTTTTCTTCTCAGTCTTGATTTACTTTATGTACATATAATTTCAAACTGTACAGAAAAGTATTAATAATTGTGTAATTCCCATATCACATGTGCCCAAACTGTTTGTGTTTTGCCTCTGTTTCTCCCTCTTCCCCTCCTTTTTTCTCTCCCTGTCTCTTACTCCGTGTGTGTGTGTGGTTTTTGCCTCTGAACCACTTGAGGCATCATGCCGCTTTATAACTAAATACTTCTTTCTTTATTTCCATATTTCCTGAGAACAAGAAGCTTTTCTTACATAACCACAGCACAATCATCGAAAGTGGAAAATTGAGTATTGATATAACCCTGAAGACCCTGATGCCGGAAAAGATTGAAGGCAAAAGGAGAAGAGTGTCGCATAGGATGAAATGGTTAGACAGCTTCACAGACTCAATGGACATGAATTCGAGCAAGCTCCAGGAGATAGTGGAGGACAGAGGATCCTGGTATGTTGCAGTCCATGGGGCCACAAAGAGTTGGACAGGACTTAGCAACTGAACAATATGACAGCTATATTTAATCTACACTCTACATTCAAGTTTTATCAATTGCCCCAATAATGTTCTTTTTATAAAATTTGTTTTTCCTGGTCCAAGATTGAACACATTACACTTAGGTGCCATGCTTCTGTAGTTTCTTTGAATCGAAAAGAGTTCCTTTGCTTTTCTTTGTCTTTCTTGACCTTGACATTTATCAGAATACAGGCGAGTTATCTTGCAGAATGCTACAGAATTTAAGTTTGTCTGATGTTTCCTCGTGAGTAAATTCAGGCTAGTCAGTTTTGGCAGGAATATCATTTTGGCAGGCCCACAGTGTCGGTTTGTCCCAGTACTGGTGATACTAACTTTGATTACTTGTTTAAGGTGGCATCTGCCAGTTTTCATCTGTTAAGTTACGCTTTCTTCCTTTGTAACTAATATGTGATTTATGGGGAAATAGCTTGAGGATAGGAAAATTTCCTGCTCTGTGCTCTCTGTCTGTGCTTAGTCTCTCAGTCATGTCCGACTCTTTGCAAATCCATGGGCTGTAGCCCACTAGGCTCCTCTATCCATGGGGATTCTCCAGTCATCAGAATACTGGAGTCGGTTGCCATGCTTCCCTCCAGGGATCTTCCCAACCCAGGAATCGAACCCAGGTCTCCTACACTGCAGGCAGATTCTTTAACATCTGAGCCACCGGGGAAGCCCAAGAATACTGGAGCGGGTAGCCTATGTCTTTTACAGGGTGTCTTCCTGGCCCAGGAATCAAACTGGGGTCTCTGGCATTGCAGGCAGATTCTTTACCAGCTGAGCTACAAAGGAAGTCCGGAAATTTCCTCTTTCATCAAATTTTCACCCGCTAGTCTTTACATCCATTGATTTCCAAACTCTTTCATGTTTTCTATATTTACTCACTGGGACTCTTTTTAAGGAACATTTATTTATTTATATTCATAAAAATGTATGGATTCTTATTTCATTCAACGGGTTATAACAAATTACAGTTATTTTTTGTGGTTGTTGTTTAATTGCCCTGACTTGGCCAGTGGAAGCTCCTTCCAAGAGTCATGCATGTCCTTTGGATGTATCCCCAACATTGTTTCGAGAATTTTCTTACTTTCTTATGCAACAAGATGTTTCAGGCTTATCTTGTCTTTTCCTTGCCTGGAATCAGCCCTTTCCTTTTAATAGACAATGGTATTTAGAAGCCAGAAGCTGGGTTCTATACACAATTAGTGTTCCTGACATATTATTATTCCTAGGTTTTCTCAGGAGACAGAGCTAGAATATATATACATATATGATAGAAAAGTTGATTCGTATATACACATGTAGTAAAATCATGTGTCCTACAAGACATAGTCTTTCTCCTCTTTTTCTACATATGATTCTCTTTTCTAACAGTAAGAACCCTGGCTTTTATTATCCTCAATATATTTACTTGTTTCTTTCTCAAGCCTAGAATAAACAGAAAATTGTTTTGGAACTCCTAACTTGTGCCACTGCTGAAACTACATTTACTAATTAGAGTTCAACATTTGTATTTTTTCAGGGAAGATTTTCAAATAGTGCAAGTGCATAGAACTTAAGCATATAATTTATTGAGTTGATAAATGCATATATATATCCCATACTCCTATCATGATATTATATATCCACCACCCCAGGAAATCCTCTCAAGCCCTTTCCAGTCAATACTGCCATCTCCCACTGGGAACCATTTTTCTGATTTTTGTCACCAAAGATTAGTTTTGTCTGTTCTAGAACATTATATAAATGAGATAATAATATAGGTACACTATTCCATTCTTGAGCTCAGGATAATGTATGTGAGAATCACTCATGTTATCGTGTATATTAGTAACCCATCCTTTTTTTTTTTTTTTTTGCTGAGTTGCATGCCGCTGTATGAATGTACCTCAATTTCTTTATTCATTTTCCTATTGATGAACATTTGGATTGAATGTGCATACTTTGAATAATGCCACTATGAATATATGTGTAAGAGTCTTTTTATGTACTTTTCATTTCTCTTGGGCAAATACCTGGGGGTGGAATTGCTGAATCATGGGGTAGATATGACAGACTGCAATTTCCAAATGGGGCCACAGAGTATCTTTAGTCCCACAGGCTCTTTTTGAAACTTGCTTCTTTCTTCTCTATCAAGAGGTAGAACCTATGTCTTCACCGCTTGAACCTAGGCAGACATGCTTGACAACAAAAACAAAAGACACCGCATGACTGCTGAGGCCAGATCACACACTGTCCCCTGTGCGTTTCTCTTTTCTCAAGGTTCACAGTCCAGTGTTTGCTGTTTTCATTGCCTGAAAAATAGTTGTTTTGTGTGTTTTCCGGTTTGGTAGTTTTTCCCCAATGGGAAGAAAAGTCTAGTACCGGTTATACTCTCATGAATGAAAATCTAACTTCATTGGCTTAAAACAGTGCATTTCTCTGTGTTATAATATTTACAGATGAAGTATAGTTTAGTGGGACTAACTCAGGGCTTCCTAGGTGGTGCTAGTGGTAAAGAACCCATTTGCCAATGCAGGAGATGTGAGAGACAATGTGGAGGAGGGCATGGCAACCCACTTCGGTTTTCTTGCCTGGAGAATCCCATGGACAGAAAAGTCTGATGGTCTACAGTCCATATGGTCACAAAGAGTCAGACATGACTGAAGCAACTTAGAAGGCACACAGGACTAACTCAAGGCTATCTCATCTTTCAGAAACATTCTCCATGATGCTGCTACAGTGACTCACCTAGGTGGTAAATCTAACCACCTCATCAAAATAAAGTTCACGTGTCTCAGCATTTGACATCGATAATGGCCTTCATGATCTGGCCCCAGTTTTTCCTCCTATCTCTCCCCTTGCTCCTTCTTAAACTTTATCATCATCTTCATTTTCTTCATCTCCTGTCTTTGCATGGAACAGCCTTCCATCATGGTCCTGCAGGAGTCTTCCAAAGTCACTGTCAAGTGTCTTTGACATTTACCTCCTCCAGGAAGCCTTCCCTAATGCCTTCTCCAAAGACAGAATGAAAAAGCCTCACATTTCTTGCCTGCTTGCCTTTCTCCTCTGGCACATGTGACGCTGTATGTGTTCATCGGTTTATTTGTTTATCTTCTGCCCTGGATTGTGGTCTCTCTGATAGGGGGATGCTTTCCTTTTTCTCTTTTCAGCACTCTTTTTGCAGTGCCTGGGAAGGTACCAGTCCATAGAGAGTGCTTATTCGACACTTTCTTTGTTGTTGAATCCGTGTTAGAACTATAGTCAAATACTGCTCTCATGCAATATTTAAAAATGAGAAATTCTAGCTTCAGAAAATGAAAGTGACTGACTGGTGAAGAAGATCTGAAAGATGATTCTGAGACTTTTATGTGTTTTTTTATTGGGTCTGAGTATCTCCTAATTCATTAGTACTGAGGAAAAGGAAGAAGGCTGGCAGTATTTTTTTTAATTTTATCTCAAATCATTATGAAAATGGAATATTTTTTCCCCAAAATATTCTCTGCGTGAAGCACAATTAGAGTTTGTCTGAAAAAGCAGCCTTCAGGAAATGACTTGGGTCTTGACCTCGTCCATAAAGAAATGAGACGGTGCTGTGGTTCGGCCTGGGGAGCCCATTCACTCTGCTCACATATCTTCCTGATGAAGACTCGATTTGTGGTACGGATTGAAAAATGTGTGCAAAATGGAACTCGTATTCTTCCCTCTCAGCCTGGCGCCACCTCCTGAGTTGCCTATTTTTGTTAATGGCATCACCATCCTCCCCACCACCCAGGCTCAAAATCTCCTTGTTATCTTTGCTCCTCTCTCTCTCTCCTTCCCCTGCACCCCGACCACCTGTCTGTAGTCAATTCTGCCTTCCTATTCTCTCTCAGGTCTCTCCCCTCCTCTGTCCCCATGGCTGCTACCCAGGGCTCATTACCTCTTGCCTGGCTACAGCAAAAACTCCCAAGCGGTCGCTCTGCCTCCCTCAAATCAGTCCTGCCTATGGGGTTAATCTACCCGGAGCATGGCTTTCATCATGCTCTAAGCCAGCTAACAACCTTTCAATGGCTCCTCAGTTCCCTACAGACTCAAGTCCACATTCAAGATGTGGCCTTTGCAACACAATTTCTCATTACTCCTTCCATGCTCCCTATGCTTCAGCTAAATCAGAGGACTTTTCATTCACTCACTCATTCATTTATTCAACAGACACTTATTGAACCACTGGGCGAGGCATTGAAGGTTCATGAATCAAAAACAACATTTTGGATCCCAAACTGTTTGCAAGCTCTGCCCTTTCCCATCTCTGGTTTGTTAACCTTTCCATCCCCAACTCCTAGAATGTTCTTCCCCCCTACCCTCCATCTCTACCTGCCCCATTTCAGCCCATGTTTCAATGCTTCCTTTCTCCTGATGCAAATATCACTTTCTCTCTGAAGCTTCCCCTGCCTGCATCTCTCTCTTTCTCCAAGCTGAAAGAAATCAATTCTTCCTCTCGAAGGTTATGGCATGTCACGTGCATTCTCTGCAGGCGATGTCTCCTTTTCTACAAACTATTTGCTCCTGAGAGAAAGATTTGTGTCTGTTTCACCTCTGTGTCTGAAAGAGCCTTCATAACAATGCTGGGCAGATATATTAATTACTCAATTAACTGTAGTTTTGTGACCACATTTCCCAGAGAAGACACCAGGGAAATGAGGCCCCCATGAGTCTTAGACTGTAGAACTGGAAAAGAAGCCTTTTCTGTTCTTGGCTCTGAATTATCCCAAAGATTCTGGCCTTTTCACAGCCCCTGCTCTTTGTGTCCTGGGCATAGTGCCCAACCCCACATGCACTGGAAAAATCAAAGCAAAGCTCCGATTGAGTTCCTTGGAAGCCTCCAGACCTTGCATTCCTGGGGAAGGGCTGTTTCAGAGTCACATGGTAGCTCTGTTCCTTGGTGACCTAGATTATCCAGGGTTTGCTCTCTTTGCTCCTGGAGACATGGTAGACTTGGTCATCTGGAGATGGTCTCTGCACTCACACTTGGTGGCAAAAGGAAGATGAATGGGAGCCAGGAGATGGGTGCCCAGCAGGATGGGTGCTCCAGGCTTATATGTGAGGGTGAAGGGCCACTGGTGGGTGGCCAGAATCAGAGGCTGCCATTGTTCCAGAACATTCCAGAGTCTACTGGGGCCCCAGTGAGCATCAGCACCTGGGGACAGGTTTGGGGGTAAGAATAAGACCTGGGAGTGAGCCCCAGCTCAGCCCAGAGGTTTCAAGGGCTCCTGAAGCTTCACTAGCTCTCCATCGATGGAAAACCAAGTTCACACCCTTGGCATTGATGGTTCCTCCCTGACCTGGCTCCGTCTACTTCCACCGTCCTAGCATCACCACACCTCCAGGCTCAGCTTCTCTTCCCCTTGTGTCCTGTTCATTCTTGACCTAGGGGCTCCCTCCTGCTGCCGGCCCCATTCCCAGTCTATTGAAAGCCCCTGTCTTCAAAGTCCCATGGAGATTCCACATCTCCTCCCTCTTCTCTTGAATATGCCACTGAGAATGCACCACGGGCTTCTCTAAGTTTAATGCTTATTTCATTGTGCTCTGTCTCACATATTGCCTTCCCGATCACTTAGCAATAAAGAATCCAGCTGCAATGCAGGAGACACAGGTTCAATCCCTGGTCTGGGAAGATCTCCTGGAGAAGGAAATGGCCACCCACTCCAGGATTCTTGCCTGGAGAATCCCATGGACAGAGGAGCCTGACGGGCTGCAGTCCATAGTGTCACAAACAGATGCGACTGAGCACTCACATGTGCGTAAGACAATTAGTTGTTGATAAGTCTGTCTCCTTCAGTGGATTACAAGAGCCTTCGAAATAGTTATACGTTATTCAGATATATGCCCCAAAGTCTATCACAGCTCCCCAAACACAGTGGCCCCATGAATGTCCAATAAATGCTTGTTGAGTAGATATCCGGATGAAATATCATCCTACCATTCCATAGAATTAACGTGCTTCCAGACGGTTCTTCTACTTTGGGAAGACTGAGGCAAACAAGCATGCTAGTTCCCCCAGAGCATCTGGCCCTGGTCCTGAGGATGTTTTCTGTCCTATTCAGTGCGAACCCCTCCATCAGATGTACCTGGTTAGGCTCTGCTCAGGGACACGGTGTGTTACTGATGTATGAGATCCAGTTCTAAGAGTCATCCCTATCCTTGGATCTCTCATCTCTGCCCTCCCTCTGACAATTGGGGCTTACCTGGTCCCTGTCACTAATATCTTTGATCTTGGTAATCAGTCAGCACAGAAACGAGGTATAGTTGCTAGGGCCCTGGGGAGGTGAGGATGCTGAGACAGCAGACACTGCACTCCACATTCTACTTTCCAATCATCTCCTTTGACTCACGCATTTTGCAAAGTGCTCCAAGCCCCCAGCGTCTATACAGCATGAGGATATCATACTGTAGCTTTTCCCATAGCTTCCAGTGGTCTCAAGTACATTTATCTCATTCTCAGCAAAATGTAAACTTCCTTTTTGAAAATGTTTTCTTATTGTGGTGAAAGTCACATAATATAAAACATATTGTCGTAACCCTATTTAACTGAACACTTCAGTGGCACTAAATTCACGTTGTACAACTCTCACCATCATCTGTCTCCTGAATTTTATTTTTTATGTTCCTAAACTGAAACTCTGTTCCCGTTAAACACTAACTTGCTATTTCACCTCCCAACCCTAAGGGCCCAAGGCATCTACCAGTATACTTTCTGACTCTATGGATTTAACTATTCTAGATTCCTCTTATAAGTGGAATCAGACAGTAATTGTCCATACCTAATGTACATTGATGGAGAAGGTGATGGCACACCACTCCAGTACTCTTGTCTGGAAAATCCCATGGACAGAGAAGCCTGGTAGGCTGTGGCCCATGGAGTTGGTAAGAGTTGGATACAACTGAGCGACTTCACTTTCACTTTTCACTTTCATGCATTGGAGAAGGAAATGGCAACCCACTCCAGTGTTCTTGCCTGGAGAATCCCAGGGACGGGGGAGCCTGGTGGGCTGCCGTCTCTGGGGTCACACAGAGTCGGACATGACTGAAGTGACTTAGCAGCAGTAGCAACAGCAATGTACATTGGAAGGTAGGTTAACTTATATGTCCTACAGATTGTACCTTTCCCCCACCCCGTGATTCTCAATAGTTATCTGTTTTACACACAGTAGTACATATATATGTCAATTTCAATCTCCCAATTTATTCCACTCCTCTTTCTCCCCTTGCTGTCCATGCGTTAAAAGTGTAAACTTCTTGAAGGAGGGACGTATGCCTTATAATATTCTAGAACCTGTAACACAGTGTTAAGCATATAGAAACTATACAGTGAATATTGCTTCTTTTTACAAGTCAGGCTCCCAATCAGGGCATCCTCAGGAGTTGTGGGCAACAAAGATAAACACTATGGTCTGTAATTAAAATATCTTCACAGCAATGCTATTTATAATGATAAATAACTGGAAATAACTTAATACTCAAGGATGAGGTAGAAGATTCAATAAATGGTGCATCTCTTGATGGGACAGTATGTAGTTACTAAAATGGTAATTATAAGGTCTGTGGAGCAATAAGAGAGATATTTATGATAGACTGGAACTGATGAAAGAAAATTAAAAATAGTCTGAAACTATCATTGTAACTACTACCTGTACTATAGCAAATGTGGCAAGGTGATATGCAAAAATAAACCCTGCATCAATGCTGTAGGAGTTTGATTGGTTTTCTCTATGTCTTTTAAGCTGTGGCTATATATTCAAAATTTTTTAAATTTTGTATTGGAGGATAGCAGATTAACAATGTTGTGATGGTTTCAGGTGGATAGCAAAGGGACTCAGTCATACATATACATATATCCATTATGGCTGTATAATATTTTGTACAAAAATGTAGATGTATCTGTAATTTATATAAAATAAATATTTGCTTGAAGTTTAGGGCTATTAGTAGTGAGATGTCCATCTGGCAAAAGAATGGAAGGATAAAAAGGTGATTTTAATCAATGCCATGAAATTAAAAGATGCTTACTCCTTGGAAGAAAAGCTATGACCAACCTAGACAGCATATTAAAAAGCAGAGAAATTACTTTGCCAACAAAGTTCCATCTAGTCAAAGCTATGGTTTTTCCAGTAGTCACGTATGGATATGAGAGTTGGACTATAAAGAAAGCTGAGTGCTGAAGAACTGATATCTTTGAACTGTGGTGTTGGAGAGTCCCTTGGACTTCAAGAAGATCAAACCAGTCAGTCCTAAAGGTCAGTCCTGAATATTCATTGGAAGGACTGATGTTGAAGCTGACACTTCAGTACTTTGGCCACCTGATGCAAAGAACAGACTCATTGGAAAAGCTCCTGATATTGGGAAAGACTGAAGGCAGGAGGAGAAGGGGATGACAGAGGATGAGATGGTTAGATGACATCACTGACTCAATGGACAAGAGTTTGAGCAAGCTCTGGGAGTTAGTGATGGGCAGGGAAGCCTGGTGTTCTGCAGTCCACTGGGTTGCAAAGAGTCAGGCAAGACTGAGCAATTGAACTGAACGGAATCAATGCCAAGATCTAATGTATCTTATGAAAGTGTTAGTCATTCAGTCATGTCCAATTCTTTGCAGACCCATGGTCTGTAACCTGCCAGGCTCCTCTGTCCATGGAATTCTCCAGTCAAGAATACTGGAATGTATTGCCATTCCCTTCTCCAGGAGTTCTTCCCAACCCAGGGATTGCACCCATGGAATTCTCCAGACCAGAAAACTGGAGTGGGTAGCCTTTCCCTTCTCCAGATGATCTTCCCAACTCAGGGATCGAGCCCAGGTCTCCTGCATTGCAGGCGTATTCTTTATCAGCTGAGCCATAAGAGAAAGCCCAATAATCAAAAGAAAGCAATATTTCTTTGACTTCTGTCTTGAAATAAATATGGAAACTGAAAACAACCATGGCCCACTATGAAAACTATGCTAACTCTGGTAGGTTCGGGAGTTTCAGGGAAGAGGGCTATCCTGACTTTGGGAATAGCTGGTCCCTGACTGCATGATGCTAAAAGATGGAATGAGAGGAACAGGGAGCAGAAACATTGAAAGGGTGGAATAAAGTCCCAGTTCTGATTTTAAAGATCCACAGCATTTTGCATTTTGAAAAAGTCGCTTAACCTCAGTAGGTAACGTCCTTCAAGCATCCAGCCAGCTGACCCCATTCAACAAAAAGCACAGTGAGTTCTCACTGGGAGGCAGCACCTAGCACAACCTTGGGCATCCTTGGTTTCTGCCAGAGCTAGTTCACAGAGATAGGGGGAGGATAAAATGAACTAATGCATGGAGAGATTGTGTGGAAAAGCTGCTCTAAATAAATGTGAGCTATGATTAAGGAACACAGAAGCAGAGCTGATCTGCTTAGTTCCACAATGCTGACAGCTGATTCAGATCGCACCCAAATTGAGACAATCAACCAGTAACAAAGCCGGAGAAAACAAAGCCCTGATTGAAATGGGCTGCAGCTGACTTTTTTAAGCCTCCCAGCTGGACTCATTTGGATTCTCCCAGTGAACCTTGGTACCTCCATCAGAGCAGTGATCACCTGGCTAGGGCATATTTCTGTCCTAGGCTCTTATCCCCTCTGCTAAGCTGTCACCTCACTCTTGAGGACTGCTTAGCAAACATTTGTCAAATCTGAAGTCTGTGTGTGTGTGTGTGTGTGTGTGTGTGTGTGTGTGTGTGAGAGAGAGAGAGAGACAGAGAGAGAGAGAGAGAATGAGAGGGAGAGAATCTTCCATCTTGATAAGTAATATCTGATTTAGCACCAGGGATGGGCAGTATGCCTCCTCTGAGCTAGCTACTTACTTTATTTTTTAAAGACACAAAATGAGACTTCCCAGGTGATGCTAGTGGTTAAGAACCTGCCTGCCAATGCAGGGGACATTAAGAGACGCGGGTTCGATCCCTGGGTTGGAAAGATCCCCTGGAGGAGGGTATGGCAACCCCCTCTAATATTCTTGCCTGGAGAATCCCATGAACAGAGGAGCCTGACGGGGCTCCAAGGGGTCGCAGAGAGTTGGACACAACTGAAGCAACTTAGAACGCCTGCAAAGTGGAGCCTTAAGACTTGTGCAAAGACTTCAGAGCACAATATTTTTCAGTGGTAAAAAACCCAAAATGCCTTGATGCGATCTTTTGAATGGACTTGGGCATTTTTCTGAATACTTTGCCTTCTTCTCATTCAGGCAGAAATTAGATGTGTTAGTCTAATGCCTCATGGAGGGCATGCAGAGAAGATAGCAAGGAGCAGACAAACAGCAGAAAAAGAAAAAGAAATGGGCAAGAAACCATGGGAAAGGCAATCCAGTCCCAGAGGACAGAGTCTTCTTTGTGGAAGGGGCACCGACCCTTCTCTGCACCTTGGCACCCTCCCTCTCTGAGAAGGGCTGAATAGGGACATTCAGGTAGCATCTGAGTTCAGAACCTCAGTCCCTCCTTCCCCAAGACAAATGGCCTAGAGATGTTAGTCACAGCTAATGAGCTTTGATGTATGAGTCAATAACCACAGTTGCTGTACTTTCTTTACTGCTGAGTCACTTATTGGCATGTTGGTCAGTTGTAACCTCACCAGGCTTTGTGCACCCCAACAGTTATCCTGCAGGAGTAGAGCAGGTGGGAATACCAGTGGCAGGGGCCACTAGCTTCTCCTGAACTCGTCTACTGCTCTGCTGGTGTTTAAAGTGGACAAGGAGGCTCACAGCTCTGTGTCTGCAAAAGTGAATGTTGTGTTTCCTTTTATAAATTCCAAATTAGGACCATAACACTACTAATAGAGCTCATTAATCGAAGGGTTACTGTGTCCAGAGAGAGAGAGTCAAGATTTGTTCTTGGAACAGACTGAGACATAGAGAGCAGACTTGTGGTTGCCAAGGAGGTGGGTGGAGGAGGGATGGATTGGGAGTTTGGGATGAGTGGATGCAAACTGTTACACATTGGATGGATAAACAACAAGGTCCAACTATATAGCACAGGGAACTATATTCAGTATCCCATGATAAACCGTAATGGGAAGGAACATGAAAAAGAACATATATAAATACATATACACACATATTATATATATGTGTGTGTATGTATGAATCACTTTGCTTTATAGCACACATCAGCATTGCAAATCACCTATGTGTGCCTGTGTGCTAAAGCTGCTTCAGTCGTGTCTGCAACCCTATGGACTGTAGCCTGCCAGGCTCCTCTGTCCACGGGATTCTCCAAGCAAGAATAATGGAGTGGATTGCCATGCCCTCCTCCAGGGATCTTCTCAACCAAGGGATCGAACCTTCATCTCCTGCGGCTCGTGCACTGCACACGGCTAGTTTACCACTGAGCCACTGTCAAAGCCCTGCAATATCAGCTATACCTCAATAAAATAAATTTAAGAAAGAGATTTGTTCTCGTACTTCCTGTAGGGTCACAGAATAATAAGTTGTACAGTGAGTTTTCAACTCTTAAGTATGGGACTGTGAACTTGATAGGAAATGATCATATTGAATATTTATTTATTCAGTTGCTGGATCCTGATTTAGCAGCTACTGTAGGAAAAGTCCTGGGCTAGGCATTGTTGTTGTTTAGTCACCAAGTCCTGTCTTTCTCTTTTGCGACTCCATGGACTATAAACCAGCCAGGCTCCTCTATCCATGGGATTTCCTAGACAAGAATACTGGAGAGAGTTGCCATTTCCTGCTCTGGGGGATATTCCCGGCCTATGGATCGAACCCTAGTCTCCTGCATTGCAGGCAGACTCTTTATCACTGAGCTACCTTGGAAAGCCTGGGCTAGGCATTAGGAGGGATATAAAAAGTTCTACAGCCTGACTGCCCTTCTTATCAAGCTCAGGCTCATGTGACGCTCACAAAAGTCAGGGGTTAAGATAGCCTCTCCCAGCATTGTCACAGTGTTGTGACTGTCACCCGCATAGCTCTGCCACCACCACCAGCACCTCCACCCACACCCTGGCCATCAGCACCACCATCATCAACACCAGAAAACTTTCAGAAGGCATCTGTTGTTTGCATGTGGCCATGTGGATTTTCTCCAAAGTGGCAGCTGGGTCACAGCTGGGGCGTGCTGAAGGATTAGGTGGTGCCTGAGTGAAGGTGACATGTGACAAACTCTCCTACTTGCCTGGAGCAGGCTGCAGATGCCAGTCTCCCAGGAGCTGTCAATCCAGGACAGAACACAGTGCTTGCAGAATGGGAAATGAGCATGGTTTACATAATGTTTCTGGAGGAGTCAATGGACGAGGCTTCAGTCTCCTTTTCTGTGAGCCCATTTGAGCTGACGTCTCTGTTGCTGATCAAAGGTCCCACCAACCTGGCACAAAGGGTGCCCTATCCCATCAGGCAGTGCCTCACCTCTGAAAACTGAGGGAGATGCTGAACGCACCGAGGCAGCATTGTCATGCCAACTGTAATCTCTTGAAACTCACAAGAAAGGCAAATGCAGAACCAGAGAGCTAAAGTGAGTCAGAGTCTGTCCACACTGGGGATTTGTATATAAACAGATTCCATGTACATGGGCACACTTTTCAGAAGCATCTATATTCATGATATTACCTTAATTTCAGACTCAAATGAAGCCAATCGCTCTTTCAAGCGTATAAAACCACTTCCGTGCCCGTCTCCATGCTTTAGCTTATCTTCTACCTACAGCCTGAAATGCCTTTCCCTCTGCAAATGTCCAAATATTCCTTATCATGGGTAAAATGGTACCCCGCAGAAGAAGCTAAAGTCCCAATGCCCAGTACTAATAAACGTGACCTTGTTTAGAAATCAAGTCTTTGCAAATGATCACATCAAGCCTCATACATTGCAGCTAACATCTTTATAAGAAGGGGGGCATCTGGACTCAGATACGGTCATGTACAGAGGAAAGGTGATGTGAAGGTATGGGGAGAATGCAGCCTGCAAACCGAGGACTGCCTGAGACTACCAGAAGCTGGGAGACAGACCGGATTCTGCCCCAAGTATGTCAGAAGGGACCAGCACTGCCAGCACTTTGATTTGGGCTCCCAACCTCCAGAAGGGTGGGATAATGCACTTAGGTTTTTTTTAAGCAAGCCAGTCTTTAGTGCCTTGTTACGTCAGNGTGTGTGTGTGTGTGTGTGTGTGTGTGTGTGTGAGAGAGAGAGAGAGACAGAGAGAGAGAGAGAGAATGAGAGGGAGAGAATCTTCCATCTTGATAAGTAATATCTGATTTAGCACCAGGGATGGGCAGTATGCCTCCTCTGAGCTAGCTACTTACTTTATTTTTTAAAGACACAAAATGAGACTTCCCAGGTGATGCTAGTGGTTAAGAACCTGCCTGCCAATGCAGGGGACATTAAGAGACGCGGGTTCGATCCCTGGGTTGGAAAGATCCCCTGGAGGAGGGTATGGCAACCCCCTCTAATATTCTTGCCTGGAGAATCCCATGAACAGAGGAGCCTGACGGGGCTCCAAGGGGTCGCAGAGAGTTGGACACAACTGAAGCAACTTAGAACGCCTGCAAAGTGGAGCCTTAAGACTTGTGCAAAGACTTCAGAGCACAATATTTTTCAGTGGTAAAAAACCCAAAATGCCTTGATGCGATCTTTTGAATGGACTTGGGCATTTTTCTGAATACTTTGCCTTCTTCTCATTCAGGCAGAAATTAGATGTGTTAGTCTAATGCCTCATGGAGGGCATGCAGAGAAGATAGCAAGGAGCAGACAAACAGCAGAAAAAGAAAAAGAAATGGGCAAGAAACCATGGGAAAGGCAATCCAGTCCCAGAGGACAGAGTCTTCTTTGTGGAAGGGGCACCGACCCTTCTCTGCACCTTGGCACCCTCCCTCTCTGAGAAGGGCTGAATAGGGACATTCAGGTAGCATCTGAGTTCAGAACCTCAGTCCCTCCTTCCCCAAGACAAATGGCCTAGAGATGTTAGTCACAGCTAATGAGCTTTGATGTATGAGTCAATAACCACAGTTGCTGTACTTTCTTTACTGCTGAGTCACTTATTGGCATGTTGGTCAGTTGTAACCTCACCAGGCTTTGTGCACCCCAACAGTTATCCTGCAGGAGTAGAGCAGGTGGGAATACCAGTGGCAGGGGCCACTAGCTTCTCCTGAACTCGTCTACTGCTCTGCTGGTGTTTAAAGTGGACAAGGAGGCTCACAGCTCTGTGTCTGCAAAAGTGAATGTTGTGTTTCCTTTTATAAATTCCAAATTAGGACCATAACACTACTAATAGAGCTCATTAATCGAAGGGTTACTGTGTCCAGAGAGAGAGAGTCAAGATTTGTTCTTGGAACAGACTGAGACATAGAGAGCAGACTTGTGGTTGCCAAGGAGGTGGGTGGAGGAGGGATGGATTGGGAGTTTGGGATGAGTGGATGCAAACTGTTACACATTGGATGGATAAACAACAAGGTCCAACTATATAGCACAGGGAACTATATTCAGTATCCCATGATAAACCGTAATGGGAAGGAACATGAAAAAGAACATATATAAATACATATACACACATATTATATATATGTGTGTGTATGTATGAATCACTTTGCTTTATAGCACACATCAGCATTGCAAATCACCTATGTGTGCCTGTGTGCTAAAGCTGCTTCAGTCGTGTCTGCAACCCTATGGACTGTAGCCTGCCAGGCTCCTCTGTCCACGGGATTCTCCAAGCAAGAATAATGGAGTGGATTGCCATGCCCTCCTCCAGGGATCTTCTCAACCAAGGGATCGAACCTTCATCTCCTGCGGCTCGTGCACTGCACACGGCTAGTTTACCACTGAGCCACTGTCAAAGCCCTGCAATATCAGCTATACCTCAATAAAATAAATTTAAGAAAGAGATTTGTTCTCGTACTTCCTGTAGGGTCACAGAATAATAAGTTGTACAGTGAGTTTTCAACTCTTAAGTATGGGACTGTGAACTTGATAGGAAATGATCATATTGAATATTTATTTATTCAGTTGCTGGATCCTGATTTAGCAGCTACTGTAGGAAAAGTCCTGGGCTAGGCATTGTTGTTGTTTAGTCACCAAGTCCTGTCTTTCTCTTTTGCGACTCCATGGACTATAAACCAGCCAGGCTCCTCTATCCATGGGATTTCCTAGACAAGAATACTGGAGAGAGTTGCCATTTCCTGCTCTGGGGGATATTCCCGGCCTATGGATCGAACCCTAGTCTCCTGCATTGCAGGCAGACTCTTTATCACTGAGCTACCTTGGAAAGCCTGGGCTAGGCATTAGGAGGGATATAAAAAGTTCTACAGCCTGACTGCCCTTCTTATCAAGCTCAGGCTCATGTGACGCTCACAAAAGTCAGGGGTTAAGATAGCCTCTCCCAGCATTGTCACAGTGTTGTGACTGTCACCCGCATAGCTCTGCCACCACCACCAGCACCTCCACCCACACCCTGGCCATCAGCACCACCATCATCAACACCAGAAAACTTTCAGAAGGCATCTGTTGTTTGCATGTGGCCATGTGGATTTTCTCCAAAGTGGCAGCTGGGTCACAGCTGGGGCGTGCTGAAGGATTAGGTGGTGCCTGAGTGAAGGTGACATGTGACAAACTCTCCTACTTGCCTGGAGCAGGCTGCAGATGCCAGTCTCCCAGGAGCTGTCAATCCAGGACAGAACACAGTGCTTGCAGAATGGGAAATGAGCATGGTTTACATAATGTTTCTGGAGGAGTCAATGGACGAGGCTTCAGTCTCCTTTTCTGTGAGCCCATTTGAGCTGACGTCTCTGTTGCTGATCAAAGGTCCCACCAACCTGGCACAAAGGGTGCCCTATCCCATCAGGCAGTGCCTCACCTCTGAAAACTGAGGGAGATGCTGAACGCACCGAGGCAGCATTGTCATGCCAACTGTAATCTCTTGAAACTCACAAGAAAGGCAAATGCAGAACCAGAGAGCTAAAGTGAGTCAGAGTCTGTCCACACTGGGGATTTGTATATAAACAGATTCCATGTACATGGGCACACTTTTCAGAAGCATCTATATTCATGATATTACCTTAATTTCAGACTCAAATGAAGCCAATCGCTCTTTCAAGCGTATAAAACCACTTCCGTGCCCGTCTCCATGCTTTAGCTTATCTTCTACCTACAGCCTGAAATGCCTTTCCCTCTGCAAATGTCCAAATATTCCTTATCATGGGTAAAATGGTACCCCGCAGAAGAAGCTAAAGTCCCAATGCCCAGTACTAATAAACGTGACCTTGTTTAGAAATCAAGTCTTTGCAAATGATCACATCAAGCCTCATACATTGCAGCTAACATCTTTATAAGAAGGGGGGCATCTGGACTCAGATACGGTCATGTACAGAGGAAAGGTGATGTGAAGGTATGGGGAGAATGCAGCCTGCAAACCGAGGACTGCCTGAGACTACCAGAAGCTGGGAGACAGACCGGATTCTGCCCCAAGTATGTCAGAAGGGACCAGCACTGCCAGCACTTTGATTTGGGCTCCCAACCTCCAGAAGGGTGGGATAATGCACTTAGGTTTTTTTTAAGCAAGCCAGTCTTTAGTGCCTTGTTACGTCAGACCCAGGAAACTAACACCTTAATCAAACCTCAGGATCAATGGTCTTTCCACAGAGCGTCTTCTCTGAGCGTAGCACAGTCTTACCTGTGATGATGCAGATGTGCCATGACTTGACCCCCAAACTCCTAATCTTTGTGGTTGTGTAACTTCAAGGTGGAATGTAAAGTTCCCAAACACAGATGTCCAGAAAGCAAGGAGAAAGGAGCTACAGAGGGACGGTCTTGGGGCTGGGGTGGCAGGTTGTAAAGTGACTCAGGTAAAGATTACTCCCTTTTCTTTGACAGCGCAGTCAAAGTGAAAGTGTCAGTCACTCCGTCATGTCTGACTCTTTGCAACCCCATGGACTGTAGCCTGCCAGGCTCCTCTGTCCATGAGATTCCCCATGCAAGAATAGAGGAGCAGGTTACCATTTCCGTCTCAGGGGATCTTCCTGACTCAGGGATTGAACCCAGGTCTCCTGCATTGCGGGCAGATCCTTTACCATCTGAGCCACCTGACAACACAGGGACCCACACTAGCAATCTAACGGCCCCTGCTTTTGCTGCCATGTTTAAATGGACCTTAAAGAGTCAGAGAAAGTGCTCAGCCTGGAGTCCTAGGGTGCTGCTGACAGGCACGAAGAGGTAGGAGAGACGATCCTAGGTAGGCTCTGTGTGTTGCCTCCCCTCCTGGAAACCTCTCTGGTGCTAACATGGGACTATGAGAAGGCTGAGTGTTGGAGCAGACCTGAAGGGTTCTTGCATGCAGAACGTGGATGCTACATGGTATGCCTGTCACTTGCTTTCTTTGCTGCAGTGAAAACTCCACCATCAGAGTCTGGGCCGGGAGTGGAGAGTGGCTGACCATCCACCCAGTGCTGAATCTCAGTGATGCTTATCATCAAGGGCTTTGGGAATTGCCAAGAATCTACCTTGGTCTATTTCCTAGTCTCAGAAGCTTAGACTGCCCCAGGACTTGTCCATCTGGAATATAAGGCAGAGTGTGACATGGATCACAAGATGGGAAGGAAAGAAGCAGAATGGACAGCACTGGTGGATGACAGAGAGAGTGAAGGAGGAGTCTCTCTTCAGTGTTCTCCAGACGCTCCTCAAGAGCTCTATATGTCCTTGGTTTGACCTCCAGGGCTAATAACTCAGGAGATCTGAACTCTGGTTCAGGAGATTCACACTCTTCCCTGTGGCTGGCTGTCATTGTAATGTTGACCCTCCCCAAATCCTGCCACCTCCTCCATGAAGTTCTCCCTGATAATCTTGATTGGAGCTAATGGCCCTATTCTGGCATTTTAACTTCTGCTTAGCACTTACATCATCTTGCTTTATGTTCCAGTGAAATGTTGATCTCAAGCCCTAGGCTTGAGTGCCTCAAGGTTAGGAAACATGTCTGATTTGTGTTATTCTCCTTCTGGAGGCTGCCACAGTCCCAGTGGTTCAATGAGAGTCAATAAATAAATGAACAGCTATCCATTTATTGAGTGCCTATTAAGTGCTGGGTATTGTGCTCTGCTGGGGAGATCAATATTTGAATAGAAAAGTGTCCACAGATGAAATAAGATCTGTTCTTCCTCCTCATCCCTATCTCTCTTCAGCCTTCAGCTCCCTGACTTACTGACCATATCTGTGGGCTTAGGCCCCACTCAGCAAAAGGTGCATAAAATGCTATCTTACTGAACTGGGAGTTGTCTGCATTATAGATCTCCTGGTTATAATGCCTTCTTTCTGTGGTCAGGACCACTCACTGGGTCCTTTCTGTGCCTTGCTTGCCCAGACCCCTAGTTCCCAACTGCTCATCTAAGATTTGGCTTCTTTTTAAATTTTTTACCTATTTATTATTTAAGCATAGTTAATATACAATGTTGTGTTAGTTTCAAGTGATTCAAATTCTTTTCCATTATAGTTATTACAAAATATTAAGAACAGTTCCTTGTGCTATACAGTAGGTAGGTCCTTGCTGTTTACCTATTTTATTAATAAAAATAGTAGTGTGTATCCCAGAGAAGGGCATGGTAAGCCATTCCAGTATTCTTGCCTGGAGAATCCCATGGACAGAGGAGCCTAGCAGGCTACAGTCCATGGGGTCACAAAGAGTCAGACACGAGTGAGCAACTAAGCGCAGCACAGCACAGTAACGGGTATATGTTAATCTCAGACTTCTAAATTATTTCCTTTCCACACCCGAATATCCCCTTTGGTACCCATAAATGTATTTTCTATGTTTGTGAGTCTGTTTCCGTTTTGTAAGTAAGTTTATCTGTAACATCAGTTTTTAGATTTCACATGTAAACAATATCATATGATATTTGTCCTTTTCAAGAGTTGGCTTCTTGCAAAGGGAGGAGATGGGGTAGGAATGAATTGGGAGTTTAGGATTAGCGGGTAAAAAGCATTTTATATAGAATGGATAACAAAGTCCTACTGGGGACCACAGAGAAATATATTCAATATCCTGTGATAACCATAATGGAAAAGACTATGAGGAGGAATGTCTATATAACTGAATCACTTTGTTGTATAGCAGAAATTCACACAACACTGCAAATCAACTACACTTTAATTTTTAAAAAAGATTTGGCTTCTTGCATTAGCTTGACTTCTCTGACTTCTTTTATCTCACCTAACTCTGCCCCCAGCTCTGCTTGACCATGGGCGCTCAGATTTCCCCTTGAATCTGGCCCCATCAGGCCAAGCCACTGGTTCTCATTCTGTCTTGTCTCACCATCTCTGTCTTAGATTTCCAGTCTTTCTAATGCATATCATGCCCTCAGGCATGTCTTCTTGAAAGAATAAAGAAAGAGAAGATTTATGAATATGTGTTCCTATATAAGAGTATGTCACTGTTGAAACAACAACAGTAATATCAGATTGAAAAGAAGAAAAAGAGTAGAAATAGCCAATAAGATGGTGAGGGAAAATGGAGCTAAAAGCTGTAAGGTCTTTATACTATCTGTAACTTTAAAATTTTATACATTGAATTTTTTAGAGTAAGTGCTAAAAGAATAGAAACAGCGTGTATAACTCTCTAATAGAAGGAAAATAGAAATAATAAAAAAAAAATAAAAAAGAAGACAATAAAGAAAAGGAAAACAAATGAAAGTAGGAAAAATATGAGCATAAATTAAGATGTAGATTTTTAACCTGAAGTGTCAGAACTTAAAAAAAACTTGAATGAATTAAACTCTCCAAGAAAAAACAAAAATTCCAAAGGTGTTTTGGCTATACATTTCTATATGTGCTGTTTACAAGAGAAAAAATTCTAAAACATAAGGATACAAAAAGGTTAAAGATAATAGGATGAAAAAAATACAGGTAACAAATATTAATTAACAGATGTCTTAGGAGAGTTCATTAATAAGAAATAAAAATTCCATAAGAAATCTGTATGCAGGTCAAGAAGCAACAGTTAGAACTGGACATGGAACAACAGACTGGTTCCAAATAGGAAAAGGAGTACGTCAAGGCTGTATATTGTCACCCTGCTTATTTAACTTATATGCAGAATACATCATGAGAAATGCTGGACTGGAGGAAACACAAGCTGGAATCAAGATTGCTGGGAGAAATATCAGTTACCTCAGATATGCAGATGACACCACCCTTATGGCAGAAAGAGAAGAACTAAAGAGCCTCTTGATGAAAGCGAAAGAGGAGAGTGAAAAAGTTGGCTTAAAACTCAACATTCACAAAATTAAGATCATGGCATCTGGTCCCATCACTTCATGGGAAATAGATGGGGAAACAGTGGAAACAGTGTCAGACTTTATNGAGGAACTAAAGAGCCTCTTGATGAAAGTGAAAGAGGAGAGTGAAAAAGCTGGCTTAAAGCTCAACTTTCAGAAAACTAAGATCATAGCATCTGGTTCCATCACTTTATGGCAAATAGATGGGGAAACAGTGTCAGACTTTATTTTTAGGGGCTCCAAAATCACTGCAGATGGTGATCGCAGCCATGAAATTAAAAACTGCTTACTCCTTTAAAGGAAAGTTATAACCAAGCTAGATAGCATATTCAAAAGCAGAGATATTACTTTGCCAACCAAGGTCTGTCTAGTTAAGTCTCTAGTTTTTCCAGTAGTCACATATGGATGTCAGAGTTGGACTGTGAAGAAAGCTGAGTGCTGAAGAATTGATGCTTTTGAACTGTGGTGTTGGAGAAGACTCTTGAGAGTCCCTTGGACTGTAAGGAGATCCAACCAGTCCATTCTAAAGGAGATCACNAGTCTCTAGTTTTTCCAGTAGTCACATATGGATGTCAGAGTTGGACTGTGAAGAAAGCTGAGTGCTGAAGAATTGATGCTTTTGAACTGTGGTGTTGGAGAAGACTCTTGAGAGTCCCTTGGACTGTAAGGAGATCCAACCAGTCCATTCTAAAGGAGATCACTACTGGGTGTTCTTTGGAAGGACTGATGCTAAAGCTGAAAGTCCAATACTTTGGCCACCTCATGCAAAGAGTTGACTCATTGGAAAAGACTGATGCTGGGAGGGATTGGGGGCAGGAGGAGAAGGGGATGACAGAGGGATGAGATGGCTGGATGGCATCACCGACTCGATGTACATGAGTTTGAGTGAACTCTGGGAGTTGGTGATGGACAAGGAGGCCTGGCATGCTGCAATTCATGGGGTCACAAAGAGTCGGACACAACTGAGCGACTGAACTGGGTGGGGCCTGAGAACCTGCATTTCTCAGACTGCTGATTGACACCGAAGCTGCAGGTTCAGCGCCCATACTGTGATGGGCAGTCACGTACACTCAGAAAACCATATACATTTGTCAGGGCAGGGCCAGAGATCAGATTTGGCAGTAGGAAGCAAGGAAGGAATGACGACAAAGCTGACGGGAGGCCTGAGCAGAGTCGAGCCTCGGGAACCACAGCAGCACAGTTTGGCTGCAGGCAGCAAAGACACAGAAGAGATGAAAGCTGTGCAGAAGATACACCCAGGACAGGAGGGGGTCCTTGGGTATTTCAGAAGCTAATCCTACTTCAGAAGCTCCAGGAAAACCTCCATTCTTTTGTAGATGGGATCAGGAAATATCAAAAAATCATCAAAAAAGACTCCTGAGACTGGCAATAGATGGGAACTTGTTGTCACTTACGAAATTCCACCCACCCCACCACCTCCACCGTGCCCTTTCCAAGGAAAATGTCATCAGAAGAAGGGGTGCGTTTTCTGAGTAATACCAAAAGTTATCAAAAGACAACAAACGTGTTCCATAATGCCTTAACTGCCTTGAATTTCACATGTCAAATTTATTATTTAGTTCTTGCCGAAGAATTTCAGGTGGGTTATTAAAAAAAATTTTTTTTTAAGATACAATAGAACCATTTCCAGTACGGCTGTTAGTGGGAGGTGCACATCAGAGCTACCTGGAGAGCTTTCAGAAAATATGCCGTCCTGCCCCACAGATGGTGACCCAGCATCCTGGGGTGTGGCGCAGAATGACATTCCTCTCGGGAAGCCCTCAGAGGGTCAGGCCCGCCTGGGCTAGAAGAGCAAGTTTTGGGGGGAACCTCAGAGTTTGTTTCAGATGGTCAGATTTAGAATACAGTCAACCCTCCGGATCCGAGGTTCCTTGGCCTTGGATCCAACCAGCCACTGATTAAAACTCTTCAGGAAAACAAAAAATTTCCAGAAAGTTGGGAAAAGCAAAACTTGAATTTGTCATGCATGAGATCACACCTAGTTAACACAGCATTTATGTCATCTTTGTAACTATTAACGCATTTACACTGCATTAGGTATTGCAAGTCAGTGGTCCCTGACCTTTCTGGCACCAGGGACCAGTTTCGTGGAAGACGACTTTCCCACGGAAGGAGGGGGGATGACTTTGGTATTATTCAGGCGCATTGTACTTACTGTACACTTTATTTCTACTATTATCACATTGTGGTACATAAGGAAATAAGTATACAACTCACCATAATGCAGACTCAGATAATCAGACCTTAGATGCTCATAAGGGGCACACAGTCTAGATCCCTCACACGCAAAGATGATCAGTAGGGCTTGAGCTCCTCTGAGAGTCCACCACCGCTGATCTGACAGGAGGCGGAGCTCGGGGGTAATGAGAGCAGGTGGGGAGCGGCTGTCAATAGGGATGAAGCTCCGCTTGCTGACAGCTCACTTTGGGCTGTGCAGCCCCGTCTCTAACAGGCCACAGACCAGTACTGACCCATGGCCTGGGGCTTGGGGACCGCTGTTACAAGTAATCGAGAGATGATTTAAAGCACACTAAATCATGTCACAGGCTATATGCAAGTACTATGCCACTATATATAAGGGACTGAAGCATCCTCAGGTTTTCACATCCCAGTCTGAAACCAATTCCCTGCGGATACCAAAGGGACAACTATACAGGTTCCACAAAATCTGAGCCGCTCAGAGGCCACACGTGCGACACTCGGGGAGGTGCTCAGAGCAGCTAAAGCTGAGAGCAAAGCACACCACGACCCTGGACAGGAAAAAGCTGAACGTGATTTCAAACAGGAGCCTCCAAATGCAAGTGCCATGGGCTGAGGTGGCAACGTCAGGTCTGATCTTCACACCGCTTGCACCTGGGCAGCTCTGTGTCCGGCACCAGTGTGTGTACGCTGGGGACTTACTAACTTAACCAGGGTTAGTGGTGCTCCCAGCATGATCCCACAGCCAGCTGGTGACAAACTCAAGCAGACCAGCTGCCCAGAAGAGATCTACTTTTTCCTCCTCACATGATCTCTGTTACATAATCAGGTTGGGGCCCGACATCCTCATAATTCGGTGAAATTTCATGAAAGTTGCAGAAACGTTCTCCCCATAATCATCCACAAAGCAAACCTTAATACGAGTGAGCCTGATGTTGAATAACCACATAATTGAGCCATGTGGTGTTTTCCGATTGTCTTGAAATTATATCTTAAACAATCTGGTCAGGACAATGGATGCTGACTAACAGCCCTGTTTCCTGTACCGCGGCAATTGGGGAACTCAGGGTTTCTATGGCTTCCTTTATAAGCCTCTTAATTCTAAACAAAGCGACAACCCAACCAGGAACATACTGGCCTCTCCAACCACAGATGATTACATCTGGAGCTGATGAATTTTACAACATGGAAGCCAGCTGGTTCTTTGCATTAAGAGGAAAAAAAAAAAAAGAATGTCATGCACAATAACACTACAGGGTCTATTGTTGACTATAGTTTTTAACAAAGATTATACTTGCAAAACATTATAGAACGAGGCACATCTCAGCACAGTGAGATGGTGGGGGTTCCATACCTGCCATGAGCCGTGGGATCACCATGTGTTAAGTGCCTACACAATGCGACACAAGCCAGACACTCAAGAGCAGGCATTTTAATAACAATCTGTTTGTTCTGACTTATGATTTCAAATCTATGCTGTGAAAGCTGGTTTCAGACAAAAGTTGTTTGTGGTTGGAACTTGTTTGAAGAGCCTGTTTTGATGAAATGGCTTGGAAGGTGGTTTTTAGGACTTTTTAAATCCAACTCTTAAAACCTGAAGTGGCGAGGACCATCAAGTCACTGACACCATAGTAATGGCTTGGTGGCCATCGCCTGATGGACCGAATACCAGGAGGCTGACCAGCAACTCAAGAGTGTTCGACCTGAGCGAGGCTACTCTTTGCTGATCTAAATAGTTCTACAAAGCACTTGAGATGCTTGCTCCTGCCACGCCCAGGATACTCGCAGCTGCAGAGGTGTTAAAACAGGCACCAGCCTCAGGAAGAGAAGGGACATCTGTTCCTGCCTTGGCGAGGCTACTCCTTGTACATAGGCAGCAGTGCCAGCCAAGTAATGGTTCCTATAATAACCTTTGGAGCAGTTCACCCAGCCCAGCAATGCTGGTGCCAACTGCCCATAAGCTACGTGCCCCAGCAGCGAGGAACCCCAACTGGCAGCTTTTGGTTCAAAAGATGATCTCTATGAGAACCACCTCCTAGAAAGGTCCATCTCAACTAAATTTGGACTTCTTTCTACTCCCCACTGCCTGGAACAGGAATGCAATCAATCTGTCATTGGTGTGGTGTATGTTATTTCTTTCTTGGCTTATTAAGAGACAGGATCCCAGTGAATGAACAATGCTGCCTGCCATATTAGTAAACAGAGGACGTTGCCACTATAGCCTCCTCTGAAGGTGAGCCCTGAGGGAACTCAGGGTGGAAACACAGGGCTTGCCCACTGCCAGGCCCTCAGCCCCTGCAGCCACCCTCATCACTGGGGACGAAAAGCCCAGGACGCTGGCCCTAGACAGCTAAGGTGCATATCAAAGGAATGATTTCAATGGACCCAGACTCTTGCAGCCTTTCACACACAGAAATGAACGAAATTCTTTNAGGGTGGAAACACAGGGCTTGCCCACTGCCAGGCCCTCGGCCCCTGCAGCCACCCTCATCACTGGGGACGAAAAGCCCAGGACGCTGGCCCTAGACAGCTAAGGTGCATATCAAAGGAATGATTTCAATGGACCCAGACTCTTGCAGCCTTTCACACATAGAAATGAACGAAATTCTTTAATTTGAGACATCTGGTTTTCTCTAATGAACAGTAATCTTTTGATGTCCCAACTACTTGGTCACTGCTAAAACAAAACAAAACCCTATATATCCTGGCTCCTTTCCTTACCTCTTCAGACCCTCAGAGCTATCTGAAAGGCTGCCTCTCAGGATATGAAGTCCTCAGAAAGTCTGCCAAATAAAATTCATTTCTCAACTTTTAGGTTGTGCTTTTTATTTTTATTTTTTCCAGTTGACATCCTGCATGCTACTGGCTTGTAAAATATTATAAATCATAATTCCCACAGCAAACTCGGGTTAAATCTCAGTCTCTGAGCATAACTGGCCCCAAACAAACAAAAGCAATGTTAAGCTTGGCATTATAAGTTATAATGCCCTCAGATGATGACTGCAGAGTCTGGATTCTGCAGGACAAACACAAATGCACTATTTCAAATACAGATGTCTTAGTGTTCCCTGTAGCTGTAGATGTGATACACCTTTCAGCTGCTCTACCAACTCAGTGGGCCTGGAAGCAGGAGTCCAGACACCAGAGCCCTGGTGGTCAGAGTNATGAAGTTCTCCCTGATAATCTTGATTGGAGCTAATGGCCCTATTCTGGCATTTTAACTTCTGCTTAGCACTTACATCATCTTGCTTTATGTTCCAGTGAAATGTTGATCTCAAGCCCTAGGCTTGAGTGCCTCAAGGTTAGGAAACATGTCTGATTTGTGTTATTCTCCTTCTGGAGGCTGCCACAGTCCCAGTGGTTCAATGAGAGTCAATAAATAAATGAACAGCTATCCATTTATTGAGTGCCTATTAAGTGCTGGGTATTGTGCTCTGCTGGGGAGATCAATATTTGAATAGAAAAGTGTCCACAGATGAAATAAGATCTGTTCTTCCTCCTCATCCCTATCTCTCTTCAGCCTTCAGCTCCCTGACTTACTGACCATATCTGTGGGCTTAGGCCCCACTCAGCAAAAGGTGCATAAAATGCTATCTTACTGAACTGGGAGTTGTCTGCATTATAGATCTCCTGGTTATAATGCCTTCTTTCTGTGGTCAGGACCACTCACTGGGTCCTTTCTGTGCCTTGCTTGCCCAGACCCCTAGTTCCCAACTGCTCATCTAAGATTTGGCTTCTTTTTAAATTTTTTACCTATTTATTATTTAAGCATAGTTAATATACAATGTTGTGTTAGTTTCAAGTGATTCAAATTCTTTTCCATTATAGTTATTACAAAATATTAAGAACAGTTCCTTGTGCTATACAGTAGGTAGGTCCTTGCTGTTTACCTATTTTATTAATAAAAATAGTAGTGTGTATCCCAGAGAAGGGCATGGTAAGCCATTCCAGTATTCTTGCCTGGAGAATCCCATGGACAGAGGAGCCTAGCAGGCTACAGTCCATGGGGTCACAAAGAGTCAGACACGAGTGAGCAACTAAGCGCAGCACAGCACAGTAACGGGTATATGTTAATCTCAGACTTCTAAATTATTTCCTTTCCACACCCGAATATCCCCTTTGGTACCCATAAATGTATTTTCTATGTTTGTGAGTCTGTTTCCGTTTTGTAAGTAAGTTTATCTGTAACATCAGTTTTTAGATTTCACATGTAAACAATATCATATGATATTTGTCCTTTTCAAGAGTTGGCTTCTTGCAAAGGGAGGAGATGGGGTAGGAATGAATTGGGAGTTTAGGATTAGCGGGTAAAAAGCATTTTATATAGAATGGATAACAAAGTCCTACTGGGGACCACAGAGAAATATATTCAATATCCTGTGATAACCATAATGGAAAAGACTATGAGGAGGAATGTCTATATAACTGAATCACTTTGTTGTATAGCAGAAATTCACACAACACTGCAAATCAACTACACTTTAATTTTTAAAAAAGATTTGGCTTCTTGCATTAGCTTGACTTCTCTGACTTCTTTTATCTCACCTAACTCTGCCCCCAGCTCTGCTTGACCATGGGCGCTCAGATTTCCCCTTGAATCTGGCCCCATCAGGCCAAGCCACTGGTTCTCATTCTGTCTTGTCTCACCATCTCTGTCTTAGATTTCCAGTCTTTCTAATGCATATCATGCCCTCAGGCATGTCTTCTTGAAAGAATAAAGAAAGAGAAGATTTATGAATATGTGTTCCTATATAAGAGTATGTCACTGTTGAAACAACAACAGTAATATCAGATTGAAAAGAAGAAAAAGAGTAGAAATAGCCAATAAGATGGTGAGGGAAAATGGAGCTAAAAGCTGTAAGGTCTTTATACTATCTGTAACTTTAAAATTTTATACATTGAATTTTTTAGAGTAAGTGCTAAAAGAATAGAAACAGCGTGTATAACTCTCTAATAGAAGGAAAATAGAAATAATAAAAAAAAAATAAAAAAGAAGACAATAAAGAAAAGGAAAACAAATGAAAGTAGGAAAAATATGAGCATAAATTAAGATGTAGATTTTTAACCTGAAGTGTCAGAACTTAAAAAAAACTTGAATGAATTAAACTCTCCAAGAAAAAACAAAAATTCCAAAGGTGTTTTGGCTATACATTTCTATATGTGCTGTTTACAAGAGAAAAAATTCTAAAACATAAGGATACAAAAAGGTTAAAGATAATAGGATGAAAAAAATACAGGTAACAAATATTAATTAACAGATGTCTTAGGAGAGTTCATTAATAAGAAATAAAAATTCCATAAGAAATCTGTATGCAGGTCAAGAAGCAACAGTTAGAACTGGACATGGAACAACAGACTGGTTCCAAATAGGAAAAGGAGTACGTCAAGGCTGTATATTGTCACCCTGCTTATTTAACTTATATGCAGAATACATCATGAGAAATGCTGGACTGGAGGAAACACAAGCTGGAATCAAGATTGCTGGGAGAAATATCAGTTACCTCAGATATGCAGATGACACCACCCTTATGGCAGAAAGAGAAGAACTAAAGAGCCTCTTGATGAAAGCGAAAGAGGAGAGTGAAAAAGTTGGCTTAAAACTCAACATTCAGAAAACTAAGATCATGGCATCTGGTCCCATCACTTCATGGGAAATAGATGGGGAAACAGTGGAAACAGTGTCAGACTTTATATTTTTGGGCTCCAAATTCACTGCAGATGGTGATTGCAGCTGTGAACTTAAAAGACCCTTACTCCTTGGAAGGAAAGTTATGACCAACCTTGACAGCATATTAAAAAGCAGAGATATTACTTTGCCAACAAATGTAAGTCTAGTCAAGCCTATGGTTTTTCCAGTAGTCATGTATGGATATGAGAGTTGGACTACAAAAAAAGCTGAGTGCCGAAGAATTGATGCTTTTGGACTGTGGTGTTGGAGAAGACTGTTGAGAGTCCTTTGGATTGCAAGGAGATACAACCAGTCAATCCTAAAGGAAATCAGTCCTGAATATTTATTGGAATGACTGATGCTGAAGCTGAAACTCCAATACTTTGGCTATCTGATGTGAAAAACTGACTCACTGGAAAAGATTCTGATGCTGGGTAAGATTTAAAAGGCAGGAGGAGAAGAGGATGACAGAGGATGTTTGGATGGCATCACTGACTCTATGGACATGAGTTTGAGCAAGCTCTGGGAGTTAGACAGGGAAGCCTGGTATGCTACAGTCCATGGGGTCTCAAAGAATCAGACATGACTGAGTGACTGAACTGAACTGAAACATTACTAAAGAGTATAAATTTTACAATGACACATTTTAATTAACAAAACACTATAATTTAAAATATGTAAAACTAAACGAATTAAGCTTTAGAGTATATAAAATAAAAATGGATAGAAAAGGAGAAATAATAACCATCCAAGTGGTAGACTATAATGCTGTATATCTCACTAAGCCATAGATACATCTTACAAGAAGCAATCATAATTGTCTAGAACATTTAAACCAGATTGAAAAATTTTACATAATAGATGCTTATAGACATTGCATCAAACAGTTGCAGAAAACCTACTCCCTTTAGGCACATGTATAATGTTCATGTGAATCAACTATTTCTGGACCTTGGGTCAATCTCAATGAATTTCACTGAATTGAAATCACATCAAGTGTAATCTCCAATAAAAATCCAATTAAGCTAGAAATAAAAAGCAAAAATGAACTAAAATATTTCCATATAATTGGAAATTTAGACATGTGCTTCCATATAATCAAAGAAGTCTGGCTTAAAGAGAAAAGACAGTTTACATTTGAATAAAGTGGGAGGGCAAATTAGGGAACTGATCCTCTGAACAACAACAACAAAAAATCTATGGCTAGGTCCTCCATATCCATAGTTCCCCATCTGTGGTTTCAATCAGCTGTAGATTGTGTTGAATTGTACTATTTACTATTGAAAAAAATATATAAATAAGGTCATGCAGTTCAAACCAGAATTGTTCAAGGATCAACTGTATAGTGTTAATTAGAACATATTTTGAAAACAATAATGAAAATACTATTTAAAATTTGAGACATACAGCCAGAGGTATACTAGAGTTGCCTTGCAAGAGCTGAATGTCAGATATTTAGGAATTTTCCAGCTGGTTATTAACCCAGTACTAGCTTGAAATCAGTTGTGATGAAGCACTTAAACACAGAAATATAAAATTGGCATGCTGCAAATCAGGACTTTTTCACTTCTTTTCATCCTTATTCCTTCCTTTTCTTTCTCTTCCTTCCCTCTTTCCTTATCTCCTTTCTGCCTGCCTTCCTTCCCATCTTTCTTTTGCAAATTACTTACCAGAAGACCAAGAGATGCAGTTAAAATATTACATAGAGGGAAGTTTATAGCCACAAAAGCATGGATTAGGAAAAAAGAAATGCTGGAAATTCTAATTCAGAAACTAAGAAAAACAAAGCAATGTAAAATCCAAGAAAGAAGCAATTAAGAAGATAAATTAATGTCATAGAAAAATATTAAACAAAATAGAAATATAATAAAGAGAACAAACAAACTCCAAAGTTGGCTCTTTGAACTGTGAATAAAATTGACAAACCACTGATGAAGTTAATCAAGAAAATAAAGAAGAAATGCACAAATAATCAACATTATGAGTGAAAAAGTGGACATTACTACAGACACTGCAAATACTGAAAATATAATAGGATATACAAAAAACTTAACACCAATATGTTTGAAAATAAAAGCAAAATGCATACATTCCTGGAAAAATATAACATACCAAAACCCTTCTCAAGAAGAAATAAGTATCTTGAATTTTCTTTTAGTTAGTAAAATAAAAACTTCTTATCTAGAACTCTCTAGGCACAGATGGTTTTACCAGTAAGCTCTATAAATGTTCAAGAAATATTTCTAATTTAAACACATTCCTTCAGACAATAGAATAAAAGGGCAAATCTTCCATTATGCTTTGTGATACTACCCCTAATCTTGATTCTAATGCTCGACAAAGCAAAATGAGAAAGAAAAATTAGAGCCCAATCTCACTTATGAATGTAAATGCAAAACATGAACTGCAATTAGTCAACTGAATCCAGCAATATAAAAAAAAAAAATACATCATGGTTAATTTGCATTTCTCTTAGGAATGCATGATTATGTAACTTTGGAAAAGCATGTAATTCACCACATTATAAGAAAAAAAAACAGAAAAAAATGGGATAATTATCACAGAAATGCAGAGAAGAGAAAGTATTTAAGTAAAATCAACATTCATTCATAACAAAACTCTTAGCAAATTGAAATACAGTGAAATTGCCTTAACTCGACAAAGGATGCCTATGAAAACCTTAATGCAAATGTGACATCACATGCTAAAACTTCAAGAGCTCTCATTTTGAAATTTGGAGCAAGAGAAAAATTCCTACGATTGCTGCTTCTGTTCAACCTTGTCCTGGAGGCTCTTGCCAGCTCAGTGAAATAACAAAAAGAAATAGAAGGTATGAGAATTAAAAAGTGGGGAGAAACAACTGTCATTATTCACAGATGATTTCATTATGTGTGGAAAATCCAAAGGATTCTGCATAGAGATTACTGTAATTATTATGAGGGTTTGACACGGTTGTACTGCTCACGTTCAATACTTAAACAACACATTTAATTCATATAATCAAGCAACAAATTGAAAATGAAATAAAAGAGCTACCATTGAGAAGAGCATAAAACAAGATGATATCCTTGGGAATAGTACTAACAAAATATTTTCCTCTGAGACATCTTCAGAGAAAACTACAAAGTGTTATTGAGAGATGGTAAAAAAGAAAACTAAGTCGAGAGACATACCAAGTTTATGAATCAGAATAGTTAATTTTTCAAAGATGCCACTTGTCCTCAAGTTGAGTTATAAATTTAATGCCTACTCAAGCAAAATTCCAAAGTTTAAAAAAAAATTTTAGCAGGTTGCTTTTAAAGTTTATATGGACATGCAAAGGGTTAATAAAAAAAAATCCAAGATATTCTGGAAGAAGTAGAATTCTTTGACTCTACCAGATTTAAAGATCAGCAAGGAAAACAAAAATTTTTCAACAAATTGCTGAGATGATTAGACACTGGATCTTTACTTTGTATCGTACCAAAAAACCTCAATTTCAGTGGATAAAAGACCAAAGCTGAAAGGAAAATCAATAAGGAAAGATATTGTCATGATCTTGGGGTAAAGATTTCTTAAACAGGACGTAAACCCCACAAACTATAAAGAAAAAATTAAGTAAAATCAAGACATTCTCTTCAGCAAATGGTATCAAAGGTAAAAATATAAACCATGAAGTTGGAGATAACAGTTACAACATGCAAAACAAACAACAGACTAGTATTCAAAGTACTTAAAAAAATTTCCTCCACCTCACTAAGGAAAAGGCAGACAAGTTAAATAGGAAAGATGTGTAAAAGGTTTAAACAGACACTTCACAAAAAGGAAATTTCTGGTAAATATGAGAATACGATCTTTGAACTCAAATACAATAACAATGAAATTCTTTCCATACTCAATTCGACAAGAAACGCTTGAAGTCTGACAGTGAAGGGGTGATAGAACATTTTGAACTCTCCCTGGCTGCTGATGTCAAAGAAGTTGGTCCAACCACTTGGAAATCAGTTTGACTTTATTTAATATATGACCTCTAAATAGAAGTACCCAGAAATGGAACCCCAGGTGTACACTCTAGCAAACCTTGTTCAGATGGCTACAAAGCAATCCAAGAATATTCATAGCAGCGCTGTATATAATACAACTTTGATTCAACCCAAATATCCATCAGCAATAGAGTAGAGGAATTACTCTGTAGTTTTTGATGCAGCGGACTCAGCATAGGCACAGGTGTACCCAAGGATGAATCCCACAAGCGCGAGGCTGAATGAAACCTTCCCGACAGAACGGTACCACTTCCACAGACTTCAAAACCGAGAAGCCAAAGTTTAGAAAATGGAACGTATCACAGTCATTGAAGCCAGCACAGTGGTTACGTCTGCTGCTGCTGCTGCTGCTAAGTTGCTTCAGTCGTGTTCGACTCTGTGTGACCCCATAGACGGCAGCCCACCAGGCTCCTCCGTCCCTGGGATTCTCCAGGCAAGGACACTGGAGCGGGTTGCCATTTCCTTCTCCAGTGCATGAAAGTGAAGAGTGAAAGTGAAAAGTGAAAGTGAAGTCGCTCAGTCGTGTCCGACTCTTAGCGACCCTGTGGACTGCGGCCCACCAGGCTCCTCTGTCCATGGGATTTTCCAGACAAGAGTACTGGAGTGAGGTGCCATTGCCTTCTTCGTGATATAGCACAGGGAGGTCTATTCAACACTCTGTAATGACCTATATGGGAAAAGAGTCTGAAAAAGAGTCAATATATGTATAACTGATTCACTTTGCTGTACACCTGAGACTAACAGCATTGTAAATCCATTGTATTTGAATAGAAATTTTTTTTTAAAGGGGGCAAAAAGTATTTCTATTGGGGCTCATGAAACATGGAGGCAACAATAATGCTTTACATTTATATAGTATTTTTCCACTTTTAAACTCTTCCACAGATATCTCATTTGGTTTGAGACAGAGGAACCTGACCAGGGGTTTTGCCTGGTGGCTCAGCTTGTGATCAACACTGTCCAGCCCACTATTAGCAGGCCATCTCTTTGATGGTCTGCTGACACCTCTCTGGGGTTTATTAGAGGGTGGGGTAAGTTGAGACATTTTGCTCATCTTGCAGTATTACTATGTGGCCTGGGAAACACAACTGAGCCCCACAGGGCCTAGATTTTCCCTTGAGAAATCTTGAAGTCTTGCTTTGAAATTTTAGCTGATCTTTTTTTTTTTTTTTTACAAGGGCTTTTTCTAATAGAGTTATTGCCAAGAAAGAACTAGAAAAAGAATAATCCTATAAGTGTCATTCAGGCTGAAGCAGCCAGAAACGAAGGGCCACACAAGCTATTCCTCTAGGTTTAGCTCAAAATGAAGAATAACGGGAGGTCTGTAATGCCTTCCACTTGTGGCAGAGTGTCCTGAAAACACCACTGAGTTTGGGAGTAAAAAGATGTGGTTTTAGCAGTGACTGAATTGCCACTTAGCTGTGTGACTTTAGGCAAGTTATCCAACCTCCCTGAGATTCAGTTTTCTCATCTGTAAAATGGGGGTGAAAGCTTGTACTCCTCTCCGTCATTATGGCCAGAAAACTGTTTAATGTCTATGCAAATCAGCTTGTCTCAACCAAGGAAATTACTGCTGTTGTTCTTGTTTGGTGTTACATAGCTTTTCTGTGAGATCTGCTTGGAAGGTCTGTTGTCAGGCAGAGTTTATTTTTTTATTTTTTTTGTTTCCTGCAAGGTAGCTCTGAATTCTGTCTCCCCCGATAGCAAATTGCTACATTGCCTCTTTGTTGTTTGACACTTAGGTTCTCATCCTAATAGTCTGTTTACTTAAATATTTCAGAGTCTCTTAGCATTTCAAAAGAATATTTTGAAACATTAGCTAAGAATAAAAAAGGAGGAAATAGAGGCACAATTGCTCCTTTTTCTAGGCTCCGCAGTTATGTATTGAATTATGCACGCACACTAGCAGAGAGAAAAACACGAGAAATGAGACACGCGCTAGTGAACACAAGTTGGAATTATCTGTAAGTCTGTTAATCAGAGCCCAGCCTTGGGGGTTAACTTAAATGCAGAATCTCACCCCTGCATGAAAGCCAGGTATGAAAACGACAACTCTCATGGGAAGCTTCTGTCATCCTTAACAGCCATTCCAAAGAAGCCTGTGCTTCAACCTGGCAGTCTCGTTTCATGACACATGGAGTGACAGGGGTTCCTTACAGCTGTGAAGACTGGACCGAGGAGCTTCTGGCCACTTTGACGCCTAGATCTAGGCTTCCCTGTCTCTTCTTTTGTAATGCTACAGCCCCAGTGCGGCTCAGTTTTGGATAACATTTGATTAAAATGTTACTTTTCGCGAATACATGACTTACTACATTAAAATTCAAAAACCTAAGAGGGCAGCTTAGGCTTGTAACTGTTGTAAGACTGTCAGTCACTGGTGTCCATCAATCTGACCAAGAGGGAAAGGGGGAAAGAACTGGTACCCAAAACACATCCCAGCCTTGAGAAAAAGAGACCAGAGCCCCAGTCTCCCATACAGCAGCTTTGCTGGCGCGAGGCAGTAAAACCATCTGCAGGAACCCACTGTCCAAACAACCTCTCTCATTTTCCAGGGTGGGGAGCGACTCTGCAGAGGGACTGTGGCCCAGATGCCAGGCATGCGGCAGGCTGCAAAGGGAAAGGAGGTGCTGAGGTTCTTGTCTCCACTGGCAGAGTCCTAAATTCAGACAGCGCGCTGCCCAGGACACTGAACAGAGTTGCAGCTCTGAGCACCGCCCCCTGCTTGTGTCTCTACACACTGTGCAGGGCTAAGCATCAGATGTGGACACCTGTGTCTCACTGGGGCTCCCTCGCTCCTCACGTCAGATCAAGATCCTTGTTAGGCCTGACCTGTTGTCCCCAGCACATGCTTTCAAAGAGATGCTGGTCCAGTCGATAGAAATCCCAATCTCTGTTGTCTGTTAAGTCTGAGTAATGGAGAGTTCTTTTTGGTTAAGTCATATTATTAGAGGCTGAGTTCAATCTATTAAGAACGGTTTATCATTCATAGCATTTGTACATTTACATTTCAAGGGATTGCAATTAATCTACTATTCATTTTATGTTTCTGGTAATAGGGATAGAGTTGTTGTTCAGTTGCTAAGTCATGTCCAACTCTTTGTGACCCCATGAACTGCAGCACGCCAGGCTTTCCTGTCTTTCACTATGTCCCAGAGTTTGCTCAAACTCAAGTCCATTGAGTCTGTGATGCCATCTCATCCTCTGTTGTCCCCTTCTCCTCCTGCCCTCAATCTTTCCCAGCATCAGAGTCTTTTTCAGTGAGTTAGCTCTTTGCATCTTCGCATTGGAGCTTCAGCTTCAGCATCAGTCCTTTCAATGATTATTCAGGGTTGACTTCCTTTAGGATTAACTCGTTTAATCTCCTTGCAGTCCAAAGGACTCTCAAGAGTCTTCTCCAGTACCACAATTCAAAATCATCAATTCTTTGGCACTCAGCCTTGTTCATGGGATTTCTAAACCACCTATTTAATTGGTTTAGAAGTCCCACTAGGGGATTAAAGACAGAAAAGGAATTTTAAGGGAGTTTGGTAAACTTTTATAAGCTAATGACCACTCAAAAAAAGGATTCAGTAACCTCGCAATGATCACCAGGGATCCCCAACCTCCAGTATCTAACATTCGATGATCTGAGGTGTGACTGATGTAATAATAATAGAAATAAGATGCACAATAAATGTAATGTGCTTGAATCATCCTGAAACCATCCCCTGCCCCATCTGTGGAAAAATTGTCTTCCAGGAAACTGGTCCCTGGTGGCTAAATGGTTGGGTACAGCTGATCTACGTTGAAGGAAGCCCAGGTGCAGCCAAGGATCAGACACACTCAAGTCACAAACTCTGATTGTTAAAACACAAGAGAACAAATATGGTGTCTGAATCTTGTTGCATGGAATTAGAGAGTTAATAGTCCTTGTGCATGTAACCAAGATAGAAATGTAGGTGAGAGGGGAAATAAACTAGGAGAGAGAGGACATTATACCAAAACCTGAGGTGAGTATTACTATATTTTAGTATATGTTACTACCCTTTGGCTAATATACATATGATTTAAATAATGCCATGATAGTACTGGTTAAAACATACAGGGCCAAAGAAAGACCAGTAAGCCCTGATGTCTGCCCAAGAATGCGACAGAGGGTGGTCTTCTCCCCTTCCCCACTTTCTCTTTGAATATAAAATAGAGTCCTCTTTGTTCTCAGAGCTTCTGTGCTCCCTTGCTTGCTCTCTTGCATCTCCTGAAAGCATCCTGTGCTAATAAACTCATACTTACATCTCATTGAATTCTTCCAGCACCAAGACAAAAGAAACGGAACTTCAAAAAAAAAAAAAAGAAAGAAACTGAACTTCAGTTAATCCTGATACCAGGTGCCTGCGTGCAGGCTCAGTCGTGTAAGACCCCACGGACTGCAGCCTGCCTGGCTCCTCTGTCCACGGGATTTCCCAGGCAAGAATACTGGAGTGGGTTGCCATCTTTTCCAGGAGATCTTCTTGACCCAAGCATGGAACCCATGTCTCCTGCATTGCAGGTGGGTTCTTTGCCACCGAACCACCTGGGAAGCAATACCAAAGCAAGAGAGAAAATAATCTGTCTTTGCCTGCTAGAAGGTTTATTAGAATTTTACAGAACTCCAGGATCTTTCTTGATTACGATGTGCATAAGCTGGCTACCAGAGGGTGCCAGCTGAGAGCTGAGTCTCTGAAAGAAGAGAGGGCTGACCACCTTTGTTTTAGTCCCCAGGTCTCCTGGTGGCTCAGTTGGTAAAGAATCTGTCTGCAGTGCAGGAGACCCGGGTTCAATTGCTGGGTCAGAAAGATCCCCTGGAGAAGGGAATGGCAACCCACTCCAGTATTCTTGCCTAGAGAATTTCACAGACAGAGGAGCCTGGTGTGCTACTGTCCATGGGGTTGCAAAGAGTTGGACACAACTGAGCAGCTAATGTACTCCTTTTGGAGACATGAAAACTAGGCTATTTTAAAAATGAAATAAAAGAAACTTTGTTGGGTTAGTGAAAGGACCAGGGTATATGATTCTGGTCAGAGAAATAGTTCATCCCCCAGAGCCATCCTCACTCACTTGGTAACCATGGGTCACATAGGAAATAGCTTCATGCCTTAGCATGAAAAATGGAACTAATAACAAGTCCCCTTGTGTGTAAATAAAATCAAGTCAGGGATAAGCACTATGCATATTATTCCTTATGCTCTCTGGAAGAAAATATTAAAATAGTTTCAAAGAATTATTATTATGATTACATTTGCCTGGAGACTCGGGGCTGATTTTTCAGTTCAGTGATTTCCTGGATCCTTCATGGTGTCTTTGAAATGGAAAGAATCTTTCAGCTGGAATGAGAATTGAAAGAGGCTCCTCTACTGGAGAAATGTTGGGCTTTGGGATCAGAAAGGCTTGGCCTTGAATCCCTGATTAATCACTTATTACCTGCACCATCTTCTTTCTTCCCCTTCATTAAAGAAATATGTATTAAGATCCTATGGTGTGTTCTGATAAATTATCTAAGTTCTCAGAGCCTCAGTTTCCTCATCAATAAAATAAAGAGTAAAGTATAATTCTCCTAAGTTCATGACGTTTGGCATATAATTCATGTTAGTTTTCCTCCTTTAATTAATGAACGAGGGACTTAAGTAAGACATGGCTACTTAAGAAACTGAAAGTCTGTAATAGGAGGAAAGTCGAGGCACAATGCAACTGGTTTTGTGTGTTTGTGCTAAGTCGCTTCAGTCGTGTCCAACTCTTTGCGACCCTATGGACCATAGCCTTCCAAGCTCCTCTGTCCACGGGGATTCTCCAGGCAAGGATACTGGAATGAGTTGCTATGCCCTCCTCCAGGATATCTTTCCAATCCAGGGATCAAACCCGCGTCTCTTATGTCTCCTACACTGGCAGGTGGTTATTCACCACTAGCGTCACCTGGGAAGCTCACAGCTAGAGTTCAGTTCAGTTCAGTTCAGTCACTCAGTTGTGTCCGACTCTTTGCGACATGAATCGCGGCATGCCAGGCCTCCTTGTCCATCACCAACTCCTGGAGTTCACTCAGATTCATGTCCATTGAGTCGGTGATGCCATCCAGCCATCTCATCCTCTGTCGTCCCCTCCTCCTCTTGCCCCCAATCCCTCATAGCATCAGAGTCTTTTCCAATGAGTCAACTCTTCGCATGAGGTGGCCAAAATACTGGAGTTTCTGCTTTAGCATCATTCCTTCCAAAGAAATCCTAGGGTTGATCTCCTTCAGAATGGACTGGTTGGATCTCCTTTCAGTCCAAGGGACTCTCAAGAGTCTTCTCCAACACCACAGTTCAAAAGCATCAATTCTTTGAGGCTCAGCCTTCTTCACAGTCCAACTCTCACATCCATACATGACCACAGGAAAAATCATAGCCTCAACTAGACGGACCTTGACTAGTTGGCAAAGTAATGTCTCTGCTTTTGAATATGCTATCTAGGTTGATCATAACTTTTCTTCCAAGGAGTCAGCGTCTTTTAATTTCATGGCTGCAGTCACCATCTGCAGTGATTTTGGAGCCCCCCAAAATAAAGTCTGACACAGCTAGAGTTAGACATGGGCAAAAAGGAGCTGAGACGGTCTGAATGGACAGGAGCAAACTAACTCAAGGAATGGGGCCCTGGTGGTTGAGTAGAAAATGTGAACGCTGATCTAGGGCTGCAGCCTATAACCAACAGGATGGTGTGAGGTGATGCAAAGAAGTCTCCCACATCAAACTCCACCTTGTTTACCATTTAGTTTCACATTGGCCTTTGGGGAACACAGGTGCATGCGTTCAAGCATTCACCCATCCTTTCCTTTATTCATTTATTCATCCATTGAAGAAGCGTTTATTACCCTCCTTCTCTGAGTCAGGCATTTTCCTAGCGCTTGGAATACAACCAAAGTACTTACAGAAGAGTGGAGAAGAAAGACAAGTAAACAGACAGGTATAAATCATCGTGATGAAGGCTAAAATGGAATAAGACATAGGCCTGAATAGTTCCTGTTGCGTAGTCACTCGGTCATGTCTCACCCTTTCACGACCTGATGGATTGTAGCCCACCATGCTCCTCTGTCCATAGGATTTCCCAGGCAAGAATACTGGAGCGGGTTGCCATTTCCTTCTTCAGGAAATCTTCCCGACCCAGGGATTGAACCCATGTCTCTGGTGTTGGCAGGCGAATTCCTCACAGCTGAGCCACCTGGGAAGCCCAAATGTTTCCTGGGCTGGGGGTGGGGTGAGGTGGGGCGGTCACATAAAACTGGGTGCTGGCTTTGGCTTTGACACTCACTGGCCATGGTACCTGAGGAAAGAGGATAAACTCTCAGTTACCATGTCCCTTCTGCCCTCTGGCTTATTGGTTTGAGAATAAATTGAAATCATGTACTTAAAAGCTCTTTGGAATCTGTTATGCCATATGAATGCACATTTTAATATATTAGCCATTAATGAATTCATCATCTTCTATTACCCCATCAGAGATCTTGTTTTAAATTTTCTGCAATAAATAGTGGCTGGCACACAGATTTTATTGTCATTCTTGTCATTTTTATTTCTTGGCATAGCTTCTTTTGGAACCTCTGTAAACCTTATCCTCTGGTTCTTTCCACCAAGGTGGTTGTAGCCACACCTCTGTTCTGTGTCAGATAGAATTTCAGGGAAATCGAACACGGTTTTCAGTTGCCTTTGGGAAGGGAGAAAGGAGACTGATCACGAATGAGGCAAAGACTCAGGCACAAAGATTAGAGGGGAGTCGCGAGTGTTGCAGAAAGATCACAGTAAGAACATGAAGGGTGGAGTTTAGCAGCATAGAGGGAACAGAGATGGAAATAAAACTGAGAAGAATAGAATGAGCTGAGAGAAAGGGCGGAGGAAGAGACAGAGGCATCCATCCAGCGGGTGGAGGAGAGGAAAAGGTGCCTCCCATTTTAAACAGCTTATCTCTTCCATCTGCAATATTTCTGCTGGCGTCTGAATAGAGAGAAAAATGTATGTGTGTGTGAGTGTGTGTGTTTGTTAATAACAGGCATCTATTTATAGGCTTTAAATTATACGCCATGAAAGCCTCTCTGAGACAAGATGTGTTATTTGGTTGCCAGAAGGAAAAGTTAAAGAAAAAATATCTACCTCCAAAAAAGAGTTTTTAGATGTCTGTTTCTTCTCGTCCTCTCTATTCGTCTTCTCACGGTTAATGACAACTGGCAGTTCTGTGTTTTGGAGCCAAACTTCACAGAGGCGAAAGGAGATTGTTAAAGATGTTCCTCCAGGATAAGGGGCCTCCCTGGTTTCCTGAACACATAATTTTCCAGCTGAATCAGAAGGGAGAGTAGACAGCATCCTTCTTGTTTCAGAGGATGCTCTTTCTATTTTATCAGGGGGCTTGCCTCACGATTGCTGCTGTTTCCAACTACAGTTACCTCACCCACATATGAAACAAGAGATTTCTGTTTCCTTTTTTCCTCTGACCTCATCTTTCCAAAGAAGGGGTTGAATCCCTTAATGACCTCAAGGTGACCTTAGGGTACAAGGCCTTCATACTTGGTTCCAAGTTCATAGAATGTAGAGAAGAGTGTGAGCTTTTGATTCAGACTCAGATCTCCCAGTTACTTACTGTATGACTTTAGGTGGGTGATTTTTTTAAAGGTCTTTTCAAACATGCACCGTTTTAAAAGTCTTTATTGAATTTGCTATAATATTGCTTCTGTTTTATGCTTGGCTTTTTGGCCATGAGGCATGTATTATCTTATCTCCCCAACCGGGGATCGAACCCACAGCCCCTGCATGGAAGGCAAAACCTTAACCACTGAACCACTAGGGAAGTCCCAGTATGTGGTTCTTTACATGTCAGTTTCCTCACTAGTGAAATGAGGATAATAGCAGAACTCTCATGGGGACTGGTGTGGAAATCGAATGAGTGATACACGTAAAGGACTTAGCAAAGAGATGGAGCGCGTGGTGCTGGTTTAGTCACTTAGTCGTGTCTGACTCTTTGTGACCCCGTGGACTGTAACCCACCAGGAATCTCTGTCCATGGGACTTTTCAAGAATACTGGAGAAGTTTGCCATTTTCTTCTCCAGGGGATCTTCTCCACTCAGGGATCAAACTTGGGTTTCCTTCATTGCAGGCTGATTCTTTACCAACTGAGCCACCATGGAGCGTAGTAACGTCTAATAATTTTTGTTGTTGTTGTTATTATCATAGCATTCTAATGGGTTAGAAAAGCTGACTCCACGGACAAGAGTTTTGGATTGGAACCTTGAATGCAATGGTCACTCCCTCTGAGAGGCTCTTCACGTGCAAGGTATTGATGAAGGAGATGGTGACCGGCCAGTAACCCATCAGTCAGTCTATAGACGGTCTTATTGAGGATGTCAGTGACAAGGGGAAAAGACAACCGCAGGAGGGATGGGGGAAAATGGCCAGGGGGCCATCAGTGAGAATTAGATGAACCTGGGCCTCTTCCTTTGATGAGAAAGAATGCATGTCCCCTGTCCTAAAATGCCTTCCCCATCTCACATACTCACCTTCTAACCTTCACCCATACAAAGTCTGGCTTCTGTTCAACTTCTTGATCACCTTTCGCTAGCGATTTAACATTTTCTTTCATGAAATATTTATGACTATTATTTTATCGGATTCAGTGACTCTAACACGGTTGGAGAGCAGATTATGATTGCCTGTTGTAGAGAAGTCAAATGTTTTCTTCAAGATCCAATGTTTAGTAATTGGCCTCCTAAGTCCTATGACAGCAGGGTGTGTGTGTTGGGGGGAAGGGGGGTTCAGAGTGTGTGTGTGATTTTCTTGCTATATGACCGGGCTAGTTCTTGGCAATAACTTTCACCTTTCTTTTGCTCTCACATATACATTCAGGTGAACATGGATCCATATTTTTGAAAAACACCAGGGACTTTCCTGGTGGTTCAGAGGGTAAGATTCCGTGCTCCCAGTGCAGGGGTCCGGAGGTCAATCCCTGGTCAGGGGACTAGATTCCACATGCTCCAGCTAGTTCACATGCTGCAACTAACATCCCACACAGCCAAATAAATAATAAATACATATATATATTAAAAGTTATATAGAAATATTAAAAAATAAAAAAAATCGCCAAAGCATTAAATATTAAGAATTTCTGTCTTAGGGTTAAACAGAACAATACATTCTCTTATTTCCTTTCCTTTTGGGGAAGCACAGGCCCTAAAAGTCAAGTCTGAAAAGATCTGTTAAGGATGGAATAAATGAAGCCTTTGCTGAAATCTAGCCCTGAAGCAAAACATGCCATTCTCACATCCTTTGTAAACAACCCAAGGATACCATTATTATCTTATATATTTTATTTCCTATAATGTTTATGATGGCGCTTTGAACAAGTATAGCATTTCAACAAGTGTAATAAATGAAACTGATTCAGAACATTTTAGTGTGAGGTGGGGCACGAAATCCTCATGGGAGGCTTCAAATGCTGATGTAGGTGGAAATGTCCATCACGTTAGTGGTTTTAACTGATTATACAATGCTATGTAAGGCATATTTACAAAAAGTATCTCTAGTTCTCAAAATTATCCTGAAAGGTCCATATTGTTCCTGTTTTACAGTTGGGAAAATAGAGGCTCAGAAAGGTTAAATAATCTGTCCAATTGACTAGGTAGCTGGGAGGCAGAGGAGGAATCTAGGACACCCTAGAATTTTGTTTCAGGATTTTTTTTCTTGACTCCCTTAGTTTTTTTAATGTATATTTTTAAACTGAAATATAGTTGATTTATAATGTTGTGTTAGTTTCTGGTGTACATCAAATAAATCAGTTACATACACGTATGCGTGAGTGCTCTGTTGCTCAGTCACGTCTGACTCTTTGAGATCCCATGGACTGTAGCCAGCCAGTCTCCTCTGTCTATGGGATTCTCCGGGCAAGAATACTGGAGTGGGTTGCCACTTCCTCCTCCAGGGGATTTTCCCGATCCAGGGATCAAAACTGCATCTCCCATAGCTCTTGCATTAACCGGAGGATTCTTTACCACTGAGCCCCCTGAGAAGCCTAATATATATATTTATATATATCTCCACATATGTATTCTTTTTCTTTCCTTCTCCATTATGATGTATGAAAGGACACTGAATATGGTTTCCGGTGCTGTACAGTAAAATCTTGTTATCTATTTTGTATATAGTAGCTTTATCTGCTAATCGGAAACTCCTAGGTTCCCCCCACTCCCTTACCCTTTAGTGTGTTTTCTATGTCTATGAGTCTGTTTCTGTTTGTCAATCAGTTCATGTGTGTCATATTTTAGACTCTCTGTGTGCATGATATCATATGGTACTTGTCTTTCTCTTCCTGACTTACTTCACTTAGGATGGTCATCTCTAGGTGAGATGCCCTGGTTTTGTGTGTGTGGATCCACCACCACCCACCACCACTTCCATCACATTGGTTCCTCCTGGACCTCCCACGTGGAGTGCTTCTCTCCACTGGCCTTGTGGGGTCATTCTGTGTGTGTGTGTTTGTGTGTGTGTGTGTGTGTGTTCAAAGGGCCCCCGCTGAGAGTGGATTCTGCAGCCTCAGTAGGAGATGCCAGTGGCAGGCTGAGAGCAGGCAGGCGGGGCCTGTGTGGGAGCAGCTCTTGAGAGAACTTGAAAAGTGGGAAGGGGATCTTCTGTAACTAAGCCAGGATCTAAGAACTGTTGTCAAGGAAGAATTCCAGGCCTCCCATAAAAGGAAGGCCTCCTTCCTCCACTGAGAGCAAGTGCTACCTTGCACAGGGAGCCTGGCGTTTCTCCTGGCCACCCTGTACTGGGGCAGCACTGGGAAGGAGGCCAGTGGGTGTGGGCACAGGAGGAAGTGGCCTGGAACTAGCAGGCAGAACCTCCGCTTGAAGGGATCTGTCAAGGAGCATCTGGTGGAGGGGGGCAGCCCTCAGCAAAGCAGCAGAGCTGAGCTCCCCAGCCACACCTGGTGCAGGTCACTTGCCCTCCAAACTCGTCCTCTCTGACCTGCCTGCCAAGGTCTACCTGGGAGACTTGCCCAGGATGCCACAATCCTGCCTCAATGTCCTTCAGTGTTTGCTCATCATTGCTGGATAAAACCCAGCTTATTTTTTAACATTTATATTTGTTTATTTATTCTTTATTTGTTGGTCCAGATCCTTGGTCTTCACTGGGGCATGCAGGGGCTTTACTTGTGACATGTGGACTCTAAGTTGCAGCATGTGGGACCTAGTTTCCTGACCAGGGATCAGACCTGCGCCCCGCTCATTGGGACAATGGAGTCTTAGCCACTGGACCACTGGGGAAGTCTCCCAAGAAAGTGCTTTGCTTTTTCCTGAGCTGACCTTTGCTTGCTTTATCTGCCCCTCATCCCAGGCTCTCTCTGGCTATTTCTAAGTGCTCATTCACCTCAGAACAGGGCAGGCTTTCCTGTGCCTCGGCACTTTGCACACAGTGAGTCCTCTCTCTGGTGTGCACCGTCCGCTCACACATACCAAAACCCTTCTAGGCCTGGAAAACACACTCAGAGTTTTAGCACAAGCATCTCAGATCCACACCAGGGCCATCTCTCCCACCAGCCTGTCAGTTATAACACCACCCTTGGCACCACTTCATTCTTTCTGAGCCCTGCTCCTGCCCTGCCCACTCCTACCCTCCACCACCCTGGAAGAGCTAGACTTTGAAGAGAGGTGGAGGGGGTATGTTCCCAGTTTAGACTGTGCCCCTCTGTCCGCTCCAAAACTGCTGATGCAAAGTGTAAGGTGCCAGGTAGCATCACTGAGCTTCCCTCTCTTGGGCCATTCAAGCTGGTATAACAAAAATGCCTTAGACCTGCCTGGGTGGCTTAGAAACAACAGAACTTATTTCTCACAGTGCTAGGATCCAGGAAGTCCACTTTCAAGGTGCCAGCTGATTAGATGTCTGGCGAGGGCCTGCTTCCTGCTTCATGCTGCTGCTGCTGCTAAGTCGCTTCAGTCGTGTCCGACTCTGTGCCACCCCATAGATGTCTGTCTTTTCAGTGTCCTCTCACGGCAGAAGAGGACAAGAGAGCTCTCTGGGGTCTCACATGAGGGCACTGATACCATTCATGATGGCTCCACCCTCATGACTTGATCACCTCCCAAAGATCCACCTCCTGAAGCCATTACTTCAGGTGTCAGGATTTAATATGTGAATCTGGGGGCCCACAAACATTCAGTCTACTGCACTTCCTTACTTCACCTCACCCTGAACTTCCTGGGAAAAGCAGGGGATCGGAGGTGTAAATCAAGCTTAAAATTTCAGTTTTAAGTACAAGTAATTAAAAAGAAAAGAAAAGAAAAAACCTTAGAATGATGAAACAAAACCCAAGATGTTATTAAAAAGAAAGACACAAGGAGATTGGAAGGCAGGTTATATCTGACAAGGCTGCGACTTCCCTCAAACTGGCCACACTCCGTTCTTATTTCTGGTTTGGACTGACTCTGTCCCTTGATCACTCTCTCCAGCATATGTTGAGAGATGTTCTTCCAGGGAGTGTATAAACAGCTGGTGTCCAATGCACATACTTGCAGGGCTGATGACTCATCATCAACTTTCCCTGTAGGTTTCCTGTTCATATTACAAACAACCAGGGAACACCTGTGCTGATGGAAGCATCTTCATCGTCTCATGAATCCTCTCAACCACCTGAGGTCTGATTCTGCCCATTTGTGCTGAAGAGGCTCCGAGTTACACTGTTTGCTCAAGGTCATGAAGCTGGCAGGTTCTGAGGCCACCACTGGTTCCGAGGCCCACAGTCGTTCTACGTGCTGCTGCTAAATTCAGCTTAAAAGGAGCATTTATGAAGAGCCCACTGTGTACCAGGAACTGTAGATGCCAGCACCAGGACCCTTCAGTGAAGAATGCTCGATTCCTGCCTTGGTACAGCTTGTGTTCTTATGGGGGAGGGCACATCATGGAGAGTTCATTCAGTGTGATGTGGGGAAGATGGCGGTGACACGCTGCCCAGGGAGTGGCTGGGGCACAGAGGAAGGACACCGAAATCTATCATGAAGGGGTGATGCCTGATTAAGGAGCTGGAGATGAGTTTACCCAGAGGAGGGGTTCAGGGGCTGGGGATGCTTTGCAGAGGAGATGCCCAGGTGCCCAGGCACCGTCCCTCCACAGGTGTGAATTGGGAGACCTTGTTGTAACGCCCCCTCCCCCTTCTTGGTCTGGGGACATTAACATTCATTGGCCCTTTAGTCCCAGTCTGTGCCCATGCCAAGTGGTTTTTGTTTTTTAGGTTCTATCTCGAAGTAAGGAACAGAGCATGTGGTCCAGAAGAAACGTCAGGTATGCTCTGGGCAGGGATGCAGGTGAGGAAAGATTATTATTATTATTTGCATAATCTTGACTGAAGGCAATATCTGTTTTATTTTGAGTGAAGACTGACTGGACATCAATTCTCTTTAAGCAAATCCACTGAGACTTTTAGAAATTGCTTTCAGACAACAATCTGGGGTGGATTAATAGACAGAAACATTTGTCATATTATCCTCATTTTTAAAGGTTAAAAAAAATTTTTTTTTGTTGTTTTGAGTTGGGGTATACTCAGATGGTAAAGAATCTGCCCCCAGTGCAGGAGACCCAGGTTCTATTCCTAGGTCAGAAAGATCCCCTTGAGAAGGGCATGGCAACCCACTCCAGTATTCTTGCCTGGAGAATACCAGGGACAGAGGAGCCTGGTGGGCTATAGTCCATGGGGTTGCACAGAGTCAGACATGACTGTGTGACTAATGCTTTCAGTTTCAATAGCCGATTAACAATGCTGTGATAGTTTCAGGTGAACAGTGGAGGGATTCTACCATGCATATACATGGATCTATTCTCCCCCAAACTCTGAGGGCAGATTATTTTAAGGGGCCAGAGATCCATTTCCTGGATGGTGTAAAATATGCCACGTAGACCAACCCCTGTTGGACCTTCCCTAAACTGGTCCTGGGAGGTGCTGTCGGAGCAACACAGACCATCGAGGTGATAAGAATGTGTTAAGGGTACCACAGCTGCTGGAAGGAAGAGGCTGGGTGCATCTCTATAGAAAATCTCCATATAATCAGAAGTTGGATTTACTCAGGGATGTTTGGGTTTTACAGCTACCCACTCGGAGCTATAAAAAGGGTTTACTTTTGAAATTCCTGCCAGAGAATAACTTTTTTTTTTTTTTTAATTGAAAGGCTGCGTTGCTTTAGTCTTTAACCCATTTTTCCCATGGAAACAATGCTCTTGTGATACACTTTTTGAACTCAAGCTTTCTCAGCCACACGAATAAAATAGCACTAAAGAGACTTTCTATGATAGAGTTTCATTCTGGAAGAGCTTACAAATTCATGTAGAAGACAGAACGTACTCAGTCGCTTCAGTTGTATCTGACTCTCTGCGACCCCATGGACTGTAGGCTGCCAGACTTCTCTGTCCGTGGGGATTCTCCAGGCAAGAGTACTGGAGTGGGTTGCCATGCCCTCCTCCAGGGGAGCTTCCCGACCCAGGGATTGAACCCATAGTGTCTCCTGCACTTTCTGCACTGCAGGCAGATTCTTTACTGCTGAGCCCCTTGGGAAGCCCAGGAGACAATATGCATGAAATAATGAACACTGCCGAGGAGTTGCCACTAAGTGCTACCATCTGTGACCTCTCAGCACCTAAGCTCTGTAGCTTCACATATGTGATTATGGTGTTTTCCACAGGTGGGGCACGTGTGTGACTGCAGTCTGTCCCCTCTGCTGTGATCCAGGTGCCATCCTGGTGCAGCCCATCCAGGACTTTTGCTCCAGCTACCAGGGCCAGCTCTGAGGCACTCACTTCCCTGAGTTGGGAATGTCACAGGCCATTAGCACGGCAAGAGGACCCAAAGTGGGAAGTGGTGAAAGAAAGGAAAACAGATGGACAGAGGCAGAACAATCACTGTGCACAACTCCAGGGGGCACCACTCACTGGGAACATATTTGATTACATTATGATGGATGCCCTCTGGAGTAGCCAACAAAGGGGCCCACTGGGGGACTGAAGTGGAGGATGAAGAGGAAAACCAAGGAGAGAAGCAAACATAACTGCTTTGGGGGAGCTTTATTATTATCTACTGTTATCTCTCTCTTTTTCCCTCTGACTCTCAGAATCTCAGCAAATGTCCCTCTTCCTCCCAGGGCTCCAGTTCCTCATGTCTCTCTTGACTTAGTCCATACAAGGGTCTCTCCCTGATTCCTCAGTCATCACTAATTTCCAGTCCCCCTTCATCTAATGCATTTCCCTCTTCTGTTTCCACTGCTTTCATCTTTGTTTCCTTCCTTTCCCTGATAGATTTCAAATATGGGCTCATAATTTCAGGCTGATTGCCAAGGAAAGACATAAATTGTGAAATTTTGTACAGCAAGGTAAAGCTGGCCTAATGAAGATTACCCATAAATCACTCCTCTAGTTGAGAGCATTGCTCCTGGACACCTCCAGCTCTGACTCACGCCACCTCTCTGAATCCTCCTCCTGGGATGGTCAGTGCTCAAATGTCTGGCCCTGACCATGTGTCTGCCTTCCCCTCGGTGTCATCCTGGGTCCTATTGTTTCTCTTGCTGACCCAGGCTCTCTGTGAGGAACTAAGAAGCGTCCTCTCCTTTCTGGTCCCCTCTTCCCTGTCCCTATCTTGTCGCTTCCCTCTCTCTGTGTCCATGAAACATCGCACTCCTGGACCAGATGCCCAGAGCTAGTCCTTCTCGCAGTCCTGGTTCTGCTCCTGCTCAAGTCTCCTGTCTCCTTGTGACTCGTGTTCAGAAGCACCAGCTTCACCCTCGGAAGCCAAGCCCTCTGCCTCATGAAGGGTTTCCAAACAAGTCTAATTGCAAGAATCAAAGGGAATGTCCATAACTCAGATTCCAGGGTTCTGCCCAGGTCTAAGGATCTAACAATCACACCGTAAGGGAAAACCTTGGCCTGGTTTAAGGTCATCAGAATACTGAGGGGTGGGGGTGCCAAGCCAGGGAGTGAGGGAGGGCCAGGAGTAGGTCTGTAGCCCACTCAGAAGTCACATCCTCCCTGTCCCTCTGGGCCCCAGGTTAATTAATTCTGAAGCTGGGGTGCGGAGAGGCCTGAACCCCACCAAAGCCCAGCTGGTTCTGAGATCTGAATCAGCCGGAAGCAACTGCTCTGGTCCCCAGAATCCGTGTCTCTGTTCCACCTGGCATCACCAATTATCTGTGCCTCTGACACAGGGTGATTTTTTTTTCATTCCCTCAAAATAGGACTATAATTAAATCCGGAATTGTACTGGAGACTTTATAGTCATGGCAAAAGCAGAACACAATGTCTGCACACCAAAAAAAAAAAAAAAAAAAATCCTCTTTCAATAAAAATTAATTATTCTCAGCTCATGTCCTAGTGCTGGTGGTGATGCGGGGAACGAATGCACACGTGGGTGAAGTGGAGGGAGGGCCAGCAGGCCCTGAACGGCAGCCCCGTCTCCATTCATGCCAAGCCCCGCTGCACCTCCTCGCCCTCCTCTACTTCCCTCCCTCTCTCTGAGTAACTGCGTGTTCTCTGCAGCCCTGGAGGTCACGGCTTTTTTCGTTTCCCTCCTACAGGGTCTGAGAAATTGAAAGCAGCCATAGAAGGGCTGGGAGGGGTGAGAGAGGAGAGACAGGATGCAAAAGAAGAGAGAGAACCTATGACCTGTCATCCCCATTCAATCTCTCTTGCATGAAGAGAAATCCTCACTGATGGGGAACAAAGATTTTGCTGGCAGCTTGGGCCTCCTGCTTCTCTCCACAGGGAGTGTACACTCTCCTGCTCCCTAGGTGAGCTCTGGAGAAAGATGGAAGCCTGGACTAGGGCTGTGCAACACCCCCGGGACAAAGCCCCCTGGGACTCAGGCTTTCCTCTTGTCCAGAGCGTTTGTTGGGATGTGCAATGGAGTCAGAGCAGAGTTCTGGGGTGTGCAAGCCTCTTGTGGAGCAAGTGCAGTGAAAGATCAGAGAGGCACGGGTGTGACCTGGGAGGCAGGATGCGGGAAGTGGTGGGCAGGTAACGCTGTGAGGTCATAAACTGTGAAAAGGAACAGGCAGGGACCATGGAAGGGCTGATGGGATGTTTCTGGAGAGGCTCTTGGATATGGAGGTGACAACAATTGTCCTCCAATCCGAAGTTTTTCAAGATATTCCCAGGGACCTATGCTTTGGGTATAAGATGAATGAGATGCTCTCCAAGACTAGGATTTAGTGATTCTGTTGAGTCAGATTCTCTCACATTGGGGGGATTATGCAGGAGACTTGGGTTCAATCCCTGGGTCAGGGAGGTCTCGTGGAGTAGGAAATGGCAACCCACTCCAGTATTTCTGCCTGGAAAACTCCATGGGCAGAGGAGCCTGGTGGGCTACAGGCCATGGGGTCACAAAAGAGTTGGACATGACTGAGCACACACACACACACACACACACACACACACAAGGACCAACACATCCTCATCTCCAGCTCATGGGACTCCATCTCCTCTTCCAGCACCGTTTCTGCTAAGGCAAAGTCTCCTTCTGCATCCCATCTCCCTCTTTTATCCTGTTGCAAAACTTATTGAGAGCTCAGATATGTTGACCTGAGATGAGGAGAGGGCTTGCTCCAACTTAAATGATTAAAAAAAACTCTGCCAAGGCTGCCTGATCCTGAAAATTAAAGAGTAGTATGGTGGGTCCCACCCAACGCACTAAGAATAAGAAAAAAAAGGACAATGATGGAAAAGGAAGAAATAAAGCCACTAATGTTGCAGATGGCATAACAGTTCATGTAGGAAAAGAAATTTTTTCAATCTACAGATAAACTACTGAAATGATAAGTAAAGTAAAGAATGTTGGACTCTGGATCAATAAAAAATTTTGTATTTTACATATTTATGCATAAAAATTTTAGCTAAATCTTTTTCAATAGTTATAATTTGAAAAGCATTCACAATATAAAGTACGTAAGCATGAATCTTACAAAATTATACACTTGCAGCCTTAAAACTTTATTGAGGCAAATGAAGAGACCCAAACAAATAAAGGGATACATACAATGTTAATGCATTGAAATACTGTAAAGACGTGCATTCTCCCTGAGTTGATCTATAGATTCAACATCAGTTCAGTTCAGTTCAGTTCAGTCGCTCAGTCGTGTCCGACTCTTTGTGATCCCATGAATCGCAGCACGCCAGGCCTCCCTGTCCATCACCAACTCCCGGAATTCACCCAAACTCATGTGCATCGAGTTGGTGATGCCATCCAGCCATCTCATCCTCTGTCGTCCCCTTCTCCTCCTGCCCCCCAATCCTTCCCAGCATCAGGGTCTTTTCCAATGAGTCAGCTCTTTGCATGAGGTGGCCAAAGTATTGGAGTTTCAGCCTCAGCATCAGTCCTTCCAAAGAACACCCAGGGCTGATCTCCTTTAGGATGGACTGGCTGGATCTCCTTGCAATGCAAGGGACTAGACTCCACATAGTCATAATCAAAGTTTCAGCAGAGTTGTGTGTGCATGTGTGTATGTGTGTGTGAAGTGACAAACAGATTCTAAAACTTATAAGACTGTGCAAAAGGATGAGGAAAGGCAAGACATTCTTGAAGAAACACAAAGATGGAGCCGTTATACCACTGTGTACTCAGGCTTACTATAAAGTAACAATGAAAACAGTGTGGTATTGAGCCAGGATAAACAAAGAGACAAATAGAATACAATAGAGTCTAGAAATATACCACAAATAAGAGTTCACTTGATTTATCACTAAAGTAACAATGCAAGGTAGTGAGGAAAAATAATCCTTTCAGGAAATCTTTTTCCTTTTCTTGCGAGCTCAGTCATATCTAACTCTTTGTGACCCCATGGACTATAGCCTGCCAGGCTCCTCTGTCCATGGGATTTCCCAGGAAAGAATACTGGAGTGGGTTATAATTTCCTCCTCCAGGGATCTTCTAGACCCATGGATTGAACCTGCATCTCTTGTGGCTCCTGCACTGGCAGGTGGATTCTTTGCCACTGAGCCACCTGGGAAGCCCTTTCAGGAAATTGTGCCACCTTAATCGGCTATCTAAATGGGAAATATTAATTTTACCCCACCTTATGCCATACGCAGAAAACCAGTTCCCAATGGATTGTAGCTCTAAATGTGAAAGGTAAAATCACTTTTTTAAAAAATGCGATTTTTTTTAAAGCATCTAGAAGAAAAAAATAGGAAAAGGTCCGCATAAGCTTGGCACAGGGAACAATTTATTAGGTGGAAATAGAAAAACTCAAATCACAAAGGGGGAAATGATCTATTGGAGTTTATAAAAATTAAGAACTTCCGTTCTCCCAAAATACTATTATATTAAGAGAAAGAAAGTGTCACCCATAGAGTGGGAGAACATATTTGCAATATACTTTTATATCTTTCTGTATCCAAGATATAGAAAAGACTCCTCCAGATCAATAAAAAAGATAACTATCCCCCAAAATGAGTAAAATGCTCGAATAGAGTTTCACAAGGATGTCCAAATGGCTCATAACCATTTGAAAAACAGCAAAATGTCAGCAGTTATCAGGGAACTGCAACTCAAAGCCACAATGAGATTCACTGTATACCACCATAATCACCAAATCGTATAAAGTACCCATTCATATGGGGCTTTCCAGGTGGTGCAATGGTGAAGAATCTGCCTGTCAAAGCAGGAGATACAGGAAACAGGGGTTTGATCTTGGGGTAGGGAAGATCCCCTGGAAAAGGAAATGGCACCCCATTCCAGTATTCTTGCCTGGAGAATCCCATGGACAGAGGAGCCTGGCAGGCTACCATCCATGGGATTGCAGAGTTGGACACAACTGAGCAACTAAGGGCACACTACTCAGGGAAGCCCCTTACTATGGCCGTTCCATGTCAATCATTTCTTCATTGCTTTATATACGATAGATACTTATGAAGATGCTACTGTATTAACATGGCAGCAAATTATAGATGTGAACGAGATAGGCAGAGCCTTTGCCCTTGCAGTGTGCAGTCTGTAGACAGGCACACAAAGCTGAATTTCTAGTAGGTGGATAAGCTTACTCTTCAACAGGACAAGAGCCTCACTGGGCTTCAGCTCCCAGTCCTTTGAGCCCTCACCTCACAAGGAGATTTCGGTGGGCCTGGATGGGACTCCCTATCACATAAGTTCAAGGGCAACAGGCTTGCTCTTCTCAGGGTGCAACTCAGAACACGAAAGCTTACTCTGAAACAGGGGAGGAGACACGGGCACAGCATATTTGCAAATGGATTCTAGCCAATACTATGAAATCCCCGTCATCTCACTTTATGTCATAATTACAGTCTGCCTGCTCTCTACCATCAGCCAAAGGGGTTCTTATTGGAGAATTTATCATTATAACTGTTATGTATATAATCATGGAAATTTGTCAGTGAGGCAACAGAGGGAGAGTAATCCTATTGAGGAGAGACATAACCTACTAAGAAACACAAGACTAACTGGAAGAATATGTCTCAATATACCTCCCTGGTGACAGAACGCCTTCCCTCATCCAGGTTGTCACGGCCACATTGGAGCCGACAGCCAACCCTGCAGCTTAATTTGTCTTTGTCTTAGAAACTGAAGAAAGACCAGTTGTCAGAGAGAGCAATTTCATCCAAATAACCAGAACAAACAGTTAGTGCAGAATTCATGCTTAACCATGGACATTCTGGTTCCTTTTTATTTATCTTCCCATACCTGGGGTCAAACCCATATGCCCTGCCTTGGCAGACAGATTCTTAACCACTGGACCCCCAACAGATTCTGGAACCTCAGTCTGAGGCATTCTTGCGTGTCTTCAGCATAATTCATTCAATAAATGTTTAATGAGCTCCTCCCGTGTGTCAGGCGCCTGTTCACTCTTCCTGGGGCCCGTCCTCCCCAGCCACCCACCACTGACCATGAGGGCAATCTACAAATGACCCCTAATCTAAGTATATATCCTTCCAGGCCTTTTCCCTCCATCTCTGACATTCATTCTGAATCATATGTGAATATAGATTCAGAAGTGCACCGTCCCACTTACTTGACTCTGTCGGCTCTCACTAGCACGCAGATGTGCCCATAGGCCCTCAACACATGTTTGCTGGCTTGTTATTTGAAGTAACCAGATGCTGACACAACTCCTCTGGCTAAAACCACATGTTGATACCATACTCATGCCATAAATAGGATTCCCAGGTGGCGCTAGTGGTAAAGAATCCACTGGCCAAAGCAGGAGACGTTAAGAGACATGGGTTAGATCTCTGATTTGGGAAGACCCACTGGAGGAGGGCATGGCAACCCACTCTAGTAGGCTCACCTGGAGAAGCCCGTGGACAGAGGAGCCTGGTGGGCTACAATCCGTAGGGCTGCAAAGAGTCTGACACTGCTGAAGTGACTTAGCACACACTCATGCATGCCGTAAATACTGTGAGTTCATGCCATTCTTGGTGGCGCGGGCAGACTGTCTTCAGTAGGATTTCCTTGTAATTCATGCCCAATCTAGCTGAGACTATGCTTCGGGGCAGTCTTTATATGTGCCATGGGACCTGCACATGGTTAATAGTACAGTATGAAGGCCGGCTGTGTTCCTGACAACACATCTGGATTCACAGGGAAAGAGTCCATAGCCTGTAATTCAAAGATCACAACAATATCATTTCTATCAACACCACCTGAGAAGTTTAATTGTCAAGCCTCAGGAGGCAGCCAGGGCAGGTGAGGTGCTTGGGGGTTCTTAAAATATCTTGCTCTTTTTTTTTCTGAGATGAAGGCGTGGAAGCTGCCACAACGAGTCGTGCCATGAGGAGTGTGAAGAGACAGGAAGCCGAGCCCACTAACAGGCGAAAGTGGAGGTGCACAGTGAACCTTACCCAGATTTCTGTGGTTGCTGTTGTTCCGTCACTAAGTCATGTCCAGCCCTCTGTGACCCCATGGATGACAGCATGTCAGGCTTCCCTGTCCTTCACCATCTACCGGAGTTTGCTCAGACTCTTGCCTGTTGAGCTGGTGATGCCATCTAACCACCTCGTCCTCTCTCACCTCCTTCTCATCCTGCCTTCAAACTTTCCCAGCATTAGTGTCTTTCCCAGTGAGCTGGCTCTTGGCATTAGTTGGCCAAAGTATTGGAGCTTCAGCTTCATATTCCTTCCAGTGAATATTCAGGGTTGATTTTCTTTAGGACTGATAGGTTTGATCTCCTTGCTGTCCAAGGGACTCTCAAAAGTCTTCTCCGGCACTACAATTTGAAAGCATCAATTCTTTGGTGCTCAGCCACCTTTATGGTTCAACTCTCACATTTGTACATGACTACTGGAGAAACAGCCTAATAGGTGGCACCCAGGCAGCCTTAAATCTTGAGACATACTCCCCAGCACTCAGCAGCACCACTGAGATCTAGGCTGATAACCATTCTGCATCTCTGCAAATTCATCTGGTAAAATTTCAAAGAAAACCAAGAATTGGGCTATAGATAGAAGAGACCATATGACATTTAATTTTAAATTTAAGTGAATTTATTATTACTATAAACAAAAGGCCACACAAGTTCTAAGCAATAACAAAATGGATGATAGAAAGAATAGGTATGCTTTTTTGGAAATGACCGAGGTCATTCAGGATGCTGGAGTCCCATGAGACAGAAAAATGTTATAGTCATCTTGAACATAATAGAGACTCAAGAGCTTATAATTTTAATCTAAACATACTGAATAACATTAACCAAATAACCTCCAAAGATAAAAATGTTTGTTATATATGCAGAGAAAAAATATTAACTTGAGAATAACAAGGAAAAAAAATGATGAAGGTCCTCTAAGAGGTGTGAAGTGGAGGAGATGTGCTGTCAACCTCAGGGAGAGAAAAGCAGCTTCAATCCTGGACCCAGTAGGAGGACATTTACCCGCTGCTGTCCTCTAAGATAAGCATGGACTGCATGCCAGGGTCTACTGCAGGGAAATCAAGGGAGCATTAAGAGCCCAAAAGAAGAGGCCCGGAGTCACTATTTGGGAGGTGACTGAAAGAAAGGCATTTAGCTGTTCTGGCCAGATCAAGAGCAAGTGTGCGAATATACCTGAACTCTGCAAGAAGCTGTTGGCTAAAGCCCTGGATGGATTGCCAAGACAGAAAGATCCCTTAGCTCTCACTTCTCTTTATCTCTTGGTCCAAAGTCTTGAACATTGGTTGGAGTTCAAAAAACTGAGAGTGCCTGAAAGGTTTCTCAGTTTCCATATCCAAGGATAGATATATGTACTATATATATGTATAATACATACATAATACACACATATACAAATTTATTTAAATATAAAATTGTGTATATATGCATAGTTATATACAATATGCATATGTAGATGAATTTTCTAAGTGTATATTATATATATATAAATAGATTTGATTTAAGAGTGTATATATTACATATATATATATATATATACATTATATACATACACATTACTATTTATGGCTCAGTTTACAGTTTGATTAGCATTGAGGTAAAACTCACTGGACAATGGATCAAACTATTATAACTGACCAGTCAAAAATAACTTTCCTACTCTGTGTTCCACATCCCCTCAGAAACACCCTGCTGAGCAAAACATGACACCCAAGCAAACAGCGGAAGGATCCCCAGTGTGAGGTACAACTCTCCAAAATGTGATGCCTCAAAATGTCTTCTTTACCTAGATTTAAAGTGGCATGAGACTAACTAGTCACACACATATATATACATATATATATGGAGAAGGGAATGGCTACTCACTCCAGTCTTCTTGCCTAGGAAATTCCATGGACAGAGGAGCCTGGCAGGCTATATAGTCCATGGAGTGGCAAACAGTCAGACATGACTGAGCAACTGATAACAACAAAAAGAATATATATATATATAATATATATATATAATAGATAGATAGATAGATGTGTCTTTACTTGTCTTGAATACATGTAAGATGAAACACTTGCTGTTAAACAGAACCAGGGCACCAAGGAGTCACAGTTGGTTGATTCCAGTTCTGCACTATGGAAACCTCAAGCTCTGGAATGTCTTGTAAGGAAACATCGGAAAGTAATGAATCGCTCAAAAATTGTGGGGAGGAACTCTGCTCAGTGTCATGTGGCAGCCTGGATGGGAGGGGAGTTTGGGGAGAATGGATACATGTATATGTATGGCTGAGTCCCTTTGCTGTTCACCTGAAACTATCTACAACATTGTTAATTGGCCATACTCCAATACAAAATAAAGAATTTAAAGTCTGAAAAAAAAAAGAGGAAAAAAGTCGAGGGGAATGTGTTAAAAGTACAGAGGAGGGGACTGGAAGTAGTCAGTTTGGTAAAATTCAATCATTCACAAGAATAATAATACTGATGGGCTATAATAATACATTTAATAAAACAAGAAACCCCTGAATCCAGAATATTTCTACAAAAAAGGGAGGTGGTTCTTCTAATAGAAGAATGTCATGGAATAGATACAGAAGAAATGATAGAGTTATAATGTAACCACTGTACAATCACCAAAATCAGTCAGTATTATCAATGGATGATAAAGCTACTGGGAGAATGTTATTGGAAAAGGATATTCACATGGTCTGAACGTATCATGTCACCGATACATATTAACTCCAAATGAAAATATGTGACACTTTGCAATGGAGAAATCAAGAAGGCACCCCCTCAACTAACTGAACACACTTAGCATCACCAACCAAGGGACAAACTGACAAACTTCAAATTTGATGTACTAAGAGGTCACAACATCACCTACCTATATTCTTGGCAAAAATGTTTAGTATATTTATGAGAAAACAATCATATAACTCTAAATTGTGGGACAATCAACAAAGTAAATAACCTGAACTCTTTACAGTGGTCTCCAGTGTTTTCTGCCACTGGAGACCAGTTTTGCAGAAGACAATTTTTCCATGGACCAGGGGTGGGGAATAGTTTCGGGAAGATTCACCACAGGACAGTAGAAACTAACACAACATACTCCAATAAAAATTAATTTAAAAAACTAAAAACACTACTACCTTCAAAAATAAATAAAATGAAAAATTACACCCACCTTCCTCACTAATAAGCTGTATGATCTTGGGAAATACGCTTAACTTTTTGAAACACACTTCTTTCATTTATATACGGGACTAGTAATACCCATTCCACAAACTTGTGAAAAATGAAGTATGTGTGGTGGTAGTTTGGTTGCCAAGTCATGTCCGACTCTTGCAACCCCATGGACTGTAGCCTGCCAGTCTCCCTTGTATGGGATTTCCGGGGGAGAAAACTGGAGTGTGTTGCCATTCTTCCCTCCAGGGGATCTTCTCTAGCTAGGGATCAAACCTGGGACTCCTGCATTGCAGGTAGATTCTTAATTGACAGAAAAAAATGGGAAAAGATCTTCTTGAGAAAACACATGGCTTGACTTGTCCTTGTTTGCATAAACATGGAGGAGAGAGTGCGTGTCTGGCTCTGCTGGTAAGTAGAGAATTTTGTTCCCTTGGATTTCTGCCCACCCTGTCTCCTGGACTGAAGAATCTCTCTGCTTGGTCAGCCCTGATGAAGAAGACTGAGGGCGCCATGACCGTACTTCTATCTGTTGACGTTCTAGAAAACTAAGTACAGGGTCCTACCGGTCTGGCATTTTTCTCAGCTGTGGCCTGATGCACTTGCACTCCATTTGTGATGGGCCCCTCATTGAGCATGAAAGCTGGTTTCCTTTTTCCTGCCAGAAATCCTGGCTCTCTCATTTGCCGTATTTTCTGGGTCTGTTGGACTCAGCTCAGAAACGCCCCAGCAGAGTCTGTCTCTAGGGAAGAGCAGCCCCCTAGAAAGGGCTATGAAAGACAGTGTCTGTCTCTGACTCTTCCTGGCAGCCACGTGCAGGTGAAGATGTAGAAAAGGGCAAAGCCCACGGCTCACACGCAACCTGATTGTGCAGCTTAGCAACTTAAAAGCACTTGTGCTGTGATGCACTTGCACTTCAAGGAGACTTCCTCCTGGCCCCTCCTGGAAGAGGAAGATGGGGGTCATTTACCTAATAATGAAGTAAGCTTCCTACTTGCTGAGTCTGGAAAGGTGGGTGGTAAGAGTGGTGGCGCCCATTTTTTCTGAGAACAGTTTGTCTCTTTGGCTCCGTTTGCCCCTGGTAGCCTCCCTAGACAGGACAGTCCTGGACTTCAAGGTCATGGCTAAAACCCTGTGAATCTATGAGCACTCAACAGATGGTAACCAGCAACACTTTCAGTGCAGTTTTCCCAGAAAACAGCATCAGTGGCTTTTGCATAGCCTGGAAATTCGGATTTAGTTCAGATATTCTGGGGAAATGGAAAGAAGGGTGAATCAATCTCAAAGTGTCTTTTACTCTTGACTATTCACTAAGAGTTAGATAGGAGTCATCATGGAAAATATTGTCTAGGTGGCTTATGAACAGAATCAGTTTTGACGGGACTCCCCTGGTAGTCCAGTGGTTTAGATTTTGCCTTCCAATTCAGGAGATGCCAGTTCCATCCCTGGTCAGGGAACCAAGATCCCACACACCTCGTGGCCAAAAAACCAAAACATGAAACAGAAATAGTATTGTAACAAATTTGATAAACACTTTAAAAACAAACCATATCAAAAAAAGTCTTAAAAAAAAGAATGGGTTTTGACATCTCTTTATTGTTGTTGTTTAGAAGATTCTAAGAAAGAGAGATTTGAATATTACTTAAATTTCATATTTAATTTAGAAAAGGTGGTACAAAAAACCCCCAACATCTCAAAAATGTCTGAGTCATTTATCTGGACTGATAAACATTAATTGTAGGAGTTATGTAATCTCCAATATGAAATATAAAACCAAAATAAAGATATCAGTGAACACTCCAGCACTTTTCCAGTTGGTTCCTCAAGATACCTTTTATCATGGTCCCTAAAAGATCAGATACTATCTACTAATGCAAACTTAAATTTAAGAATATGAAGTCCATGTCATAACTATTGTATCCATTCATTGAAGGCAATCAAGAACTAAAGGTTGATGTTATTTCTGGGAAGGGTAATCATTTTTATTTCCCTTTATAAGTAATTTTCTATTATGATCTTCATCACCCCAATTTTTATTTTTCAGCCAGTCAGTGAAATTATTGAAAGAATACATAAAATAAACACATTCCCTAGGGGGAGGGTTCCTGTGCTCTTGGTGCTATTGAAAAATGCAGAAGATCCTGGGGGCACTTTTCCCATATTTCTATTCTTAGTCCAGAACTCTGTAACCAACACTTTCAAAAGCTTAACTCCAGCTGCCAGTACTCTTCTGCCTTAGCTCTGCACATCCAAGTGCTGCTGATTCCCCTAATATTTCATGAATATTTTCCTTCCCTTCCACATTCCCTGCCATTATGCTAGTTCAGAGGGCTTCCCAGGTAATGCTCGTAGTAAAGAACCCACTTGCCAATGCAGGAGACATAAAGAGATGCAAGTTCAATCTCTGGGTCAGGAAGATCCCCTGGAGAAAGGAATGGCAACACATTCCAGTATTCTTGCCTGGAGAATCCCATGGATAGAGGAGCCTGGCAGGCTACAGTCCATAGGGTCACAAAGAGTCAGACTCGACTGAAGCAATTTAGCATGCACACACACATTCTAGTCCAGATCCTTAACACTCCTATCCTGGATGGTGACATCAGTCTCCTGACTTATGTCCCTTCCCCAAAGAGGTAGACATCACTACTGCTCACCAGGATCATGCTCCCCTGGACTTGATGCCTCCTGGAAGTGTTAATATATAAACTCAAACCTTTTTCTGACCGTTGACATCTTATCAGAAGTCTGAACAGAAATGAAGTGTCTCCTGCCTTCTTTGTTCATGATAGTGGGTTAGATCATTCCAGAAAGTGAAGCCTGTGCCCATGGGGTCCCTGAGGAGGATGCGGGGAGCCCCCGCCAGTGTGACGCAGACGTGCCTATGGATGAGAAAGAAACTGTGCTGGTCTAAGCCCCTGAGATTTGAGTGTTGTCTGTTCATGCTGTCATTTACCCTAACCTAATAACATTCAGTCTCCTCCCCCTCTGATTCTCCCTGCACATCTTGTCAGGGTCATCATCTTAAATCACAAGCCAGACTATTCCTCAACTGGAAGCCATCAATAGTTCACCATCAACCACAAATATAATGCCCCCCCTTTTCTGTCTTTCAAGAAACCATGAGCTCTGTCTTCAATTTCCTTTTCTATCTTCCTCACCCACACCCATGTTTCCAGCCCAATGGGAAGATTTGCTGTGACCTTCAAATGCTCTTCTCTTGACTTTGGGGGAGCCTTTGCCTGTGACCATCTTGAAATTCTACCATCCTTCAAGCACAGGTTCAAATGGTAAGATTTTCCTGACTCCCATAAATGGATTAATACTCTCATTCTTCTGGGACTCCCTAGAAATTATATCTTGTCTATCTGCTGCTGCTAAGTCACTTCAGTTGTGTCCGACTCTGTGTGACACCATAGACGGAAGCCCACCAGGCTCCCCCCATCCCTGGGATTCTCCAGGCAAGAACACTGGAGTGGGTGGCCATTTCCTTCTCCAATCCTCCAGTATTTACCATTTTCTATTGCACAATATAAGGGCTTCTCAGGTGGCTCAGTGGTAAAGAATCTGCTTGCCAATGCAGGAATCACAGGAGACACAGGTTGGATCCCTGGGACAGGAAGATCCCCTGGAGAAAGAAATAGTAACCCACTCCAGTATTCTTGCCTAGGGAATCCCATGGACAGAGCCTGGTGGGCTACAGTCCATAGGGCCGCAAAAACTCAGACATGACTGAATGACTGAGCACATACTCACACTTGGCATAATATAGGTATTTGAATCTATATCTCACCTTTCCTATTAGACTCTAAGCCACACTAAGGCATGTACCTGTATTACTTACTTTTGCAATTCCCTACAACACCAAGCTGTGCATTTACTCAATAAATAATTTATGAATTAAATATTAATCTTCAAGGGAGGACCCTGGAGTTCTATTTTAAATCCCAAATGATCATAGTTTAGTAAGTGACTAGAAATGTCCCCCGTAGTGTGGACATGCGTTTTCCTGGTGAGCTTCCTCCTTTGGTGGAAGGTTCTGCAAGACCACCTCTGGGTGAGGCATCAAAGAGAACCTGGTTCCCGGGAGATCTGATTAGACTTTAGCCCTACTGTAATCTCTACCCTGCAAATAAGCTAAAAACTGGAGGAAATCCTAAGGTAATCGTAGAGAAACACATTAAAAAAACCAAAAGAGTCTTTGAAAAAAATTGATAATTCCTGGTCAGAGGGACTTGCTGTATTGGGGTCAGTTTCTCAAGGTAAGATAACACTGGCCATTGACGTCTTATAGCTAGTTTTTGGGGTGAAGAGAAAAGAGAAATGGGGAAGAAAAGACCAGCAGGGCAGGTGAGCTTGGAGCAATTGATGTTTCTGAAGGAAAACAGCCTGAAAAATCAACGGAGGGAATTCTTCAGAATGATGGCACGCAGCAAGGAAGATACATGAAAAGCCAATCTGGAGAGTTACAGGTGGGGAAAGGTGGTGCCTAAAAGGAAATATTTGTAACTTTGGTGCCATTGGGGAGGGACTTTTGTAGTTATGACTTGAATCAGGAAGGGCCTTCCCCAACTAGAAGTCCAGGACCAGCTGAAGATCAAAGAGGAGCAGGCAGCTGTGGTGTGAAAATGAAGCACTGGGATGGTGGAGAGAGAGAGAGACGCAAGGGGCCCCCCTGGTCTGGAAGCTGTGCCAATCTGAATCTACCTGGAGTTTGATTATTTTACCATCTGACCCCAACAATGAGTTGACTCACTGGAAAAGACTTTGATGCTGGGAGGGACTGGGGGCAGGAGGAGAAGGGGACGACCAAGGATGAGATGGCTGGATGGCATCACTGACTCGACGGGCGTGAATCTGAGTGAAATCCGGGAGTTGGTGATGGACAGGGAGGCCTGGCGTGCTGCGATTCATGGGGTTGCAAAGAGTTGGACATGACTGAGGTTCCGAACTGAACTGAACTGAACTGACTCCAACAAACTCCACAAAACCAGGGAGCCCACAGACTGTGTCAATCCAACTCATGTGTTTTTTTTTTTTTTTTTTTTAATTGTAGGATAGTTGCTTTGCAATGTTGTGTTGAGTTCTGAACACAACAAGAATCAGCCGTTAAAGAACGCATATACCCTCTCGCTCTTGTGCCTCCCTTCCCTGCTCCCATCTCACCCCTCAGGTCACCTCATCAGGAGCACCAGGCTGAGATCGGGGTGCTGTGCAGCAGCTTCCCAGCAGCTATCTGGTTCACACATGGTACTGTAAATAGGTCAGTGCTGCTCTTTCCTTTTGGTCCACCTCTCCTTCTTCTGCTGTGTCCACACGTTGGTTCTCTGGGTCTGCATCTCTGTTCCTGCCCTGCAAACAGCTTCATCAATACCATTTTTCTAGATATCATATATATTCTCTTTCTGACTTACTTCTGTCTGTATAACAGGCTCTAGGTTCATCCACCTCAGTCCAACTGACTCAAATTCATTTCTTTTTACAGTTTCTATATACCATGTATATTCTCTTTCTGACTCACTTCACTCTGTGTAAGAAGCTCTAGATTTATTCACCTTCGTCCAACTTACTCAAATTGGTTTCTTTTTATGGCTGAGTGTATGTATATATATATATATATATATATATATATATATATATATATATTCCATTGTATATATGTACTACAATTTCTTTATTCATGAGTTGAAATAAAAAAGTACCATACAATTATAGAAATTAACACATTTCTATTAATTTACAAAGTACTATTTTCTGATGATAATTTTGTTTTCCTAAGAAAGTAGCCAGACCCCATTCCTTCTGAATTTAGGAAACAGGTGGTTTTCTAACCCCCTCCTTCTGCTCATGACAAGAATGGGGTATTAGAACACACCTAGATTCTAGATGTGGAAACAGACATGCGATAGGAGCTCAAATGCCTGGAAATGAAGTCACCTTAGAGGACAGGGTAGCCGTGGGTCAGCTGTTTCTCCAGTGGTCTCTGTTTTGATACAGTCTTATTTATTGGAGCTGCTCATTCTCTTATTTCTCAGGGGGAAATGGGTGCATTTCTTTTGTACACAGAATACTGTGATCTTGAAACAATACATTGAGTCTTCTCTGAGCACTTAACATTTTTTTTTACCTTTCTTTGGTCTATAAACTTTGGAAGTGGCAAGATGTAGGAGAAATGAAGATACAGCAAAACACATGTGAGTAACTGTGTATTCTTACAGAAATCAATGAGATTTTTAAAGATTTTATTTGATGTGGACCATTTTTAAAGTTTTTATTGAATTTGTTACAATATTCCTTCTGTTTTGTTTTGGTTTTTTTGGCCCCGAGACATGTGGGTTCTTAGCTCCTAGACCAAGGGTCAATCCCCTGCATTGGAAGGTGAATTCTTAACCAATGGACAACCAAGGAAGTCCCTCACTGAGATTTTAAATGGTTTCACCTCAGTGGTTACACTGATCAGGCTGGACTTAGGGCTTACAGGCATTGGGGACATAAATGTAGAACGAGATAGACTGAGTCTAATGAATTCAGAGACAGAAAGACCAGACAAAACACTATGTCTGAAGTCCTTAGAGTCAACCACCATGTGGAAAACAAATTAAAATCACAGAAACACACGGACTTCAACAAAGCAGTGTGGTAGGAGGAAAATAAGATAGGCTTTGGCGTCATCTTGACCTCATCCTGGACTCCAGAATCTTCTACCTACCTTTAGCAAGTGGTTTGACATCTGTGATCCATTACAAGGGACTTTAATCATGAGGACCCAAAAGAAGGTCAGAAATTGATCCATCTTTATTCAGACATCGGCTAACATTTCGAGTTCTCTGTACATCGGGGGCTTGAGAAATAATGATGAAGAAACCAGGAGCCTACCTTAAAGAAACTCATAATCTATAGAATGTGATAGTGAGGGCAGTGAAATAAATATCAAGAAAGATATGTACACAATACAGGGAACTACCTTAAGAGAGAGGCTGGTGGTAGAGCTTGTGAAGAGTATTACGATAGAACACAGTCCTAGTTTGCTGTTCATAGTTGTCTTAGTGCCTTCAGGTTGCTATAACTAAGTACCGTAAACCAAGTGGTTTAAGCAGTAATTTCTTTCTCATAGTTATGGAGCTGGGAAGTCCACAGTCATGGTGCTGACAGCTTTGTATCTGATGGGAACCTGCCTCCTGGTTCGTAGATTGCATCCTTGTCACTGTGTCTTCACATGGTGGAAAGGGGTCAGAGAGCACTCCGAGATCTCTTTAATAAAGGCACTCAGTCAGCCAGTGGCTGTCATGTCCCACTATTTGTGACCCCATAGACTGTATCCCGCCAGGCTCCTCTGTTCATGGGATTCGCTTCCCTGGCAGCTCAGATGGTAAAGAATCTGCCTTCAATGCAAGAGACCTGGGTTCGATCCCTGGGTTGGAAAGATTCCCTGGAGAAGGGAATGGCAACCCACTCCAGTATTCTTGCCTAGAGAATTCCATGGACAGAGGAGCCTGATAGGTTACAAAGAGTCAGGCACAACTGAATGACAAACATTTTTGTTTCAGGCAAGAATACTGGAGTGGGTTGTCATGCCCTCCTTCAGGGATCTTCCCAACCCAGGGATCAAATCCTTGTCTCCTGTGTCTCCTTGCATTGACAGGCAGATTCTTTACCACTGAGCCACCTGGGAAGCCCAATAAGGGCACTGAGTGAAGTTGCTCAGTCGTGTCTGACTCTTTGCGACCCCATGGACTGTAGCCTACCAGGCTTCTCAGTCCATGGCATTTTCCAGACAGTAGTAATGGAGTGGATTGCCATTTCCTTCTCCAGGGGTTCTTCCCGACCCAGGGATCGAACCCGGGTCTCCCACATTGTAGACAGACGCTTAACCGTCTGGGCCACCGGGGCCCAGTAATTACCGGGGAAGTAATAAGGGCACTAATCCTGTTCAAAAGCCTCCACCTCTCTGACGTAATCACCTCCCAAAGTCCTCACATAACACCGTTACTCTGAGGGTTAAGACCTCAGTGTATTAATCTGGGGGGACACAGATATGTGGTCCATAACAATGCTGTTCACCATGGCTACTTTCCTTTGCAACGCTGCAGCTGTGCAGAGCTGCAAAATGGCAGATGGCATGCAGCCAGCAGCTGTTTCCCGGAATCCGCAAGCATAAGAGCTATCAATGACTGTGATATCCAGGTCAGTTCATTCATTTAAAGATGAGTAAACTGAGGAAGGAGGGTCATGTGACTTGGTCAGGCAAGTTGTCCAGCTGTTGTTCAAGTCAGAGCTAAAACTGTTTCAAATAGTGCTCTTTCCTCCTCATCATACTGCCTCAGACAGACCAATAGTATTACTCAGATGCTAGAACTACTTCTCAAAAAAAATTATGGGAAGCAAGAAATCCCACAAAGATTTTTATGGATGGTCTGTAACAATTTTCATGGATAGTAAGAGGATTTGGAGGCTATAGTATAAGCTGCTGCTGCTAAGGCACTTCAGTTGTGTCCGACTCTGTGTGACCCCATAGACGGCAGCCCACCAGGCTCCCCCGTCCCTGGGATTCTCCAGGCAAGAACACTGGGGTGGGTTGCCATTTCCTTCTCCAATGCATGAAAGTGAAGAGTGAAAGTGAAGTCGCTCAGTCGTGTCCGACTCTTCGCGACCCCATGGACTGCAGCCTACCAGGCTCCTCCGTCCATGGAATTTTCCAGGCAAGAGTACTGGAGTGGGTTGCCATTGCCTTCTCCGATAGTATAAGCAATGCTGCCCAATAGAAATTTCTGCATTGGTGGAAATGTTCTATAGCTGCACTGTTTACTATACTGGCCATTGGACATAGGTAGTCACTAGCACTTGGCTAGTGTGACTGAGGAACTGAATTTTCGGTTGTATTTAAAAAGTAATAAATTGACACTATAATTTCAATAGCTACATGTGGTTCATATTTACTATATCGGACAGTGCAATTCTTAAGTATAGTCTATACATTTAATTTATATATTAAATTTAAATAAATTAAATTTATTTCATTTAAATTAAATTAAATCTATAAACTTAAGCATTGCCTATCAATTTAATTCCCTGGTGGCTCAGAGGTAAAGAACACCCCTGCCAATGCAGGAGATGGGATTGATCCCTGGATCAGGTCAATCCCCTGGAGAAGGAAATGGCAGCCCACTCCAGTATTCTTGCCTGGAAAATCCCACGGAGGGAGGAGCCTGGCCACCATAGTCCATGGGCTTGAGAGACAAAAGAGTTGGACACAACTTAGAGACTAAACACCAACAATACCTTTAATCATGTCACCAGATGTGTGACTGTCCTTATCTAGTTATCCTTTCTCTGTACTCCCCCACGCTCACTCCGTCTAGTCCCTGAGCCCTAACGATATATAATCGAACACAGTTACTGGTGGGTGGGGTCTGGAATTAGTCTACTGCAATAAGTCCATTTCACCCAGACTGTACTTCTAGAAGAGTCCTTGTCACATTCTCCCATCATAATAAGGACAATCATATTTTTTAGCATTTTCCGTGCCTTCCTCATTCACCCTCTATGCTCTACACTACTACACTGGTTGTGCTCTGCTCAGTCACCTTAGTCGTGTCCGACTCTTTGCGACCTCATGGACAACAGCCCTCCAGGCTCCTCTGTCCATGGGCTTCTCCAGGCAAGAATACTGGAGTGGGATGCCATGCCCTCCTGCAGGGGATCATCTTGACCCAGGCATCGAACCTGTGTCTCTCATGTCTCCTGCGTTGCAGAAGGATTCTTTATCGCTGAGCCACCGGGAATCTCCCCATAATCCCATATGTTCTATCACTATTAACAAGTGACCAGAAGGCAAATCCATCTTCTTCCAAAATCCACACTTTTTTCACTGTCCTACATGGTCTAAGAACTGAGAACTGGTGTGTAATCCCTGTAGACTGAGCAGGGGTGATTTTTATTCACTCATTCAAAAATATTTATTAACTGCCTCTTAAGTGCCTGGCACTGTGCCAGGTAAACCACATAGCTAGGGAGCAAATCGAATTATCCCAGCTGACACACAGCTTGCCCTCTAGAAATGAAATCCTGGTTTTCTGAGAAAGAAATTTGGTAGGTTCTGCCAAGTAGCTAAGAATTTGGTGTTTACATGCTGCAGACAACCTCCATGTTTATAAAGGAGCTCATTTCTTTGATGTTTGAAATGCGTGGTAATACGCTCTCAAGGCTAGGAGTTTATTTTCTTTTTTTGCCATCAAAATATGAGGTTTCATTCACTTAAGAGTTCAAATCCTGGGTTTTTCATCATGAACTCCACATAAAAGCTAATTTTACAAAAGATCACCACAGAGACCCTCAAATTAGTATTGCTGTAGTTGACCACAGCTCTGTGATGATTATGCCAGCTTATAAATTGTGCCTCTGAAATTTAAATATGTGAAGAAAAGGACTGTGAGGGATATTTAAGATTCTAAAAACTTTACTGGATAATTAAGTCATACAAAAGGGGAGGGATGAGAATCCAAAATATCACGTACCACATTACATCAGCTCTAACAAATCACAAATTTTAAGGCACACCATAATTTTACATACCAGAAAAAAAAGAGCGCTTCCATTTAAATTAGGACACAATGCATTGTTACATTGGATTTTTATTTAAGACTTCTAAAAAGTTTTTTTTTAAAGCTCATTGAAATATAATTTTTCTTAGTGATATATATTCAGTTCAGTTCAGTTGCTCAATTGTGTCCAACTCTTTGTGACCCCATGGAGTGCAGCATGCCAGGCTTTGGTGTCCATCACCAGCTCCCAGAAGTTGCTCAAACTCATGCCCATTGAGTCAGTGATGCCATCCAACCATCTCATCCTCGGTCGTCCCCTTGTCCTCCTGCCTTCAGTCTTTCCCAGCATCAGGGTCTTTTCCAATTAGTTAGTTCTTTACATCAGGTAGCCAAAGTATTAGAGTTTCAGCTTCAGCATCAGTTTTTCCAATGAATATCCAGGATTGATTTCCTTGAGGATTGACTGATTTGATCTCCTTGCAATCCAAGGGACTCTCAGGAGTCTCCTCCAACACCAGAGTTCAAAAGCATCAAATCTTTGGTGCTCAGTTTTCTTTATAGTCCAACTCTCACATTCATACATGACTACTGGAAGAACCATAGCTTTGATTCAGTTCAGTTCAGTTCAGTTCAGTTGCTCAGTCATGTCCAACTCTTTGTGACCCCATGAACTGTAGCACACCAGGCCTCCCTGTCCATCACCAACTCCCAAAGTTTTCCCAAACCCATGTCCATTGTGTCGGTGATGCCATTCATCCATCTCATCCTCTGTCATCCCCTTCTCCTCCTGCCCTCAATTTTTCCTAGCATCAGGATCTTTTAAAATCAGTCAGTTCTTCGCATCAGGTGGCCAAAGTATTGGAGCTTCAGCTTTANCAAAGTTTTCCCAAACCCATGTCCATTGTGTCGGTGATGCCATTCATCCATCTCATCCTCTGTCATCCCCTTCTCCTCCTGCCCTCAATTTTTCCTAGCATCAGGATCTTTTAAAATCAGTCAGTTCTTCGCATCAGGTGGCCAAAGTATTGGAGCTTCAGCTTTAGCATCCTTCCAATGACTATTCAGGAGTAGTTTCCTTTAGGATGGACTGGTTTGATCTCCTTGCAATCCAAGGGACTCTCAAGAGTCTTCTCCAACACCNGCCTTTCTATATTCTAGGAATTTGCAGAGTTCTCTTTATTATGGAATTTCCTCCCTATAGGCGGGGTTGTATCAGTGGCTTGTCAAGGTTTCTTGGTTAGGGAGGCTTGCTTTGGAGTTCTGGTGGGTGGAGCTGGAGTTCTTCTCTCTTGAGCTTGGAGTATCACTACCAGGTCTGACTCTTTGTGACCCCACGGACTGTAGTCAGCCAGGCTCATTTGTCCATGGGATTTTCCAGGCAAGAATACTGGAGTGGGTTGCCATTTCATAGCTATAATGATCATTGTTTGAAAATATTCTGCTTTAGGAACCAGAAAGGAAGGAGAAGGGATTATAGGGGATAATAAAACATCAAGGATTCTCCTTGAATATTCTGCCGCATTTGATGTAGCTTGGACTTTTTGAGGTCACTGTTACTCAGAGTAAAGGTTCTCATCCTTCCCTTCCCCTTCTTCTTATAAACACATTGCCATCAATTCCCATACATTTTACTGGCCAACTAAGAAGTCCCAACCAGTGGCAGCACGGGCACCTTGTTGCACCTTGAGTTGAATTTCCACCAACATTTCAAAGCCAGCTGTGTGCAGTGCTAAGTCCCTTCAATCGTGTCCAACTCTTTCAAAACTGGCAACCACAGTCATTCCTCCTTACACTTTAGAACAAAGAACTCAGGGCTTCCCTTAGGTCTGATGTTTATAGATCAAGGCAGTTCCTACTGGCAAGAATCCTTATATTTCTTAACTTGTTAGTCTCCCAAGATCTGACAACATAGTGCAGAATACAGCGGCTATTTCTCAGAAATGGAAGGTATGGGATAGATGCCTCCAGACTATTAATGGCCCACAGATTCAGCAGTCAGGCCAGAGAAGCTCTGATAGTAAACAGGATTCTTTTCCAACTGGTTCTCTGTGTCCTTTATCCTTCTCCCCTCCAAAGACCCTGCTCCCTGACACAGAAATTCATAACAATGGTGGAAAATTGCCAAAGCCTGCAAATTTCTCCAAGCAAAGAACAATTCCAATAAAGAGTGTTCAGGTTTGCAATAATTGTAATAATGAAGATGATCATATTTTATACACCTAAAGCATTTCTCCTCCTCCTCTAGTCTACTATTTAATATGTGAGGTTTATGCATTTGCAGATGCCCAGAAGAAGACGTGCACAGTGTACTGAGTCCATAAAATGGTTCGATGAAACACTGTCCTCTGTTTGATTAATTTCCAACATTTATTCATCTTGCCTAGTTTAAAATTTTAATCCCAAATATTACATTAGCCTCCTCCCAGTCTCATCAATTTGGGCCATTTACATTTTTAGTGTCAAAGTTATTATCTTTTAATACCCTATAGGGGCTTCCCAGGTGGCGCTAGTGGTAAAAAACCTGCCTGCCAATGCAGGACACATGAGACGTGGGTTCGATCCATGGGTCGGGATGATCCCCTGGAGGTGGGCACAGCAACCCATTCCAGTATTCTTGCCTGGAGAATCCAATGGATGGAGGAGCCTGTTGGGCTACAGTCCATGGGGTCGCAAAGAGAAAGACACAACTGAAGCAACTGAGCACAATACCCTATAGATGGCTAAGAAGTTGGGGGCATCTTCCTGTGAGAATGTCATTTCTTGCTCAGAAAAGCTGAAGCAGAAAGAACTTGAGAGACAGCAGTGGACAAGACATTTTGACATAGGAGATTATGCCTGCTTTGTGTGATCTGTCCCCATGCTCTGAGGGCAGCAGCTTATATGAACCAGCATGCTCCAGCCTGATTTTATTCAAGTTTAGACACAAAACATGAGATATACCAAATTCTGCAGAGCTGGAGATTCCTGCAGCCACAGTGACCCATGAACACAGCAAAAGAATTAAATTCCTTTAGGGTTTTGGCCTCTCAGGTGGTACTAGTGGGAGAGAATCAGCCTGCCAATGCAGGAGACATAAGAGATGAGGGTTCAGTCCTTGGGTTGGGAAGATTCCCTGGAGGCAATTTTGGTAACTCACTCCAATACTCTTGCCTGAAGAATCCTGTGGACAGAGGAGCCTGGTGGGCTGTGGTTCATAGGGTCACAAAAAGTCGGACATGATGAAGTGACTTAGCACGCACGCCAGCCTCTCAAATAATCTGCTTTTGGCCACTCTTCTCCTGGTTGGGTTCTGCATAGGATTGGGGATAAAGTTCCCCAATCTCTGTGAAGAGAAAGGCCAGTTTTGTGCAAAGGAGACCTGTTGTCTTATCAAGGGAACAAGAGAAAATATCACTAGGTTTCACAGTCTGACAAGGAGGGCCCATGGTGGGTGGAAGCTTGGCCCTTACTGGCCCTTTGAGGATCTTTGATCTCCTCCGTGAGGATTGAGGGGAAGTGGGTGGATGGAAAAAAGAGAAGAGGAGAAGAGTTGTAGGAGGAAATCAGTTCAGTGAGCATTCACCAAGACAAAACTCCCTCAATTTCCTGCCACAAGAGGACGTGCAAACAGAACATTTCAGTACCAGGTGCTTAGAAATACTGTAAAGATGTGCCAGGGAATCCTGGGAGAAGAGCATGGGTCACTGAGGTCATGCTGGGTTTTTTTTTTTTTTTTTTTTTGGCTGCACCAAGCTGCACGTGGGATCTTATTTCCCCAACCAGGGATTGAACCTGCACCCCTTCCATTGAAAGCGTGGGAGTCTGAACCGCTGGACCACCTGGGAAGTCCCACCTTGGTGGTTTTTAAAAGAAGTGTTCCTAAACAATTGAAAGCTGAGCTGAGAGCCAGCTGCACAGACAGAATGCATTTCTAGAGTGGTCTAGAAAACGTACTAGGATCCAAGAGAACATGGAAACGCAGAACGTGCAGAAAATGCAGAACATGGAAATGCAGGGGCTACGAAGTCCTAGCCCCTTTGTGCCACAGGGAGTGATGAAAGGTAGACAGAGCCAGTTCCCTTGGGACACTGCACACCATGCTAAAAAAGCTCACCTTATTCTTCTGGGTTTTATCTGGGGACAAATGGGGTCTGAGAAGTTTTAGATGGATCATTTCACTAGTGGTATACATTGAAAGGGAAATGCTGGAGGTGGAGGGGTTGGCTTGCAGGTGATTGGAATCGTTCAAGAAAGAATGGCAAAAGCCAGAACTAGGACAGGGGTGGCAGGGAGAAGATAGACTAATTTGGAGACAAAAATCAACGGAACCTGATTGGTTATTTGCCAGATGGGGAGTAAGGGAAATGGAGAATGAGGAGGCTTCTGGAACCATTGTTTTCAAAGTGTGACAGCTGGACCAGCAACATGAGCATCACCTAGAAACTCATAAGAAAATGCAAATTTCATGACCTGTCCCAGACCTTCAAATGAGTTACCTTATTACTAACACTGATACTGAAGCCCTAGAAATCTGCATGTTAAGAAACTCTGCAGTGGATTCAGATACAAGTTCAAGTATGATCACCAAACTCGGTAGAATAAACTCCAGGATTTTGCCTTGGGTTCTCGGGTAAATGAAGTTGCCTTCTGACTCAGACAATAATCTTTCTGCAATGCAGGAGGCCTGGATTCGATCCCTGGGTTGGGAAGATCCCCTGGAGAAGGAAATGGCAACCCACTCTAGCATTCTTGCCTGAAAAATCCCATGGACAGAGGAGCCTGGTGGGCTACGGTCCAAGGGGTCCCAAAGGGTCAGACACGACTGAGTAACTAACACTGTCACTTTCTGCTGTGATAGGGAAGATTTTTAAAGGAGCAGAGTGATTAGTTTTGTTTTGTTTGAGGATGAGAAGAAGACTGGAAGTTAAAGAAAGGAAGAGAAGCAGGGTGACACACAACAAAGAAAAACAGAAAAAGAATTAGAGAGAAAGACAGAAAGACTGGAAAGGAAGGAAGAGGTGACTTTTAGATCCTGCTCGAGGTTAGCGGCTGGCCAAGGGAAAATGTTGAAAGCTGATTTGCTGCTCCAGGAGTAGTGATGGAACAGAGAAATTAGCCTGAATGGTGAGTTAGAATTTTTTTTTTTCTGAATCATTAAAGAAATAGGAAGTAGGAAATGAAAACCCACTCCAGTATTCTTGCCTGGGAAATCCCATGGACAGAGGAGCCTGGCCAGTTACGGTCCATGGGGTCACAAAGAATCAGAAACAACTGAGTGATTGGGCACAAAGAAATCTGGGTTTCCCATACTATTGATGGTTACATATCCTGCTTTTTATACCAAGGCACAGTAGCTACAATATGGGAGGATCTGATGGAGGTCTTCCTCCTGTTAGGCTGAAGGGATGGACAGAAACTGCAGAAACACAAGACACAGGTTCACAAGTACTTTGTCCAGGCCTTTCTTGTATCATGAGCATGGTGAGGACTATGTTCAGACAGCAGTGTAGACCATGGCATGACTTGGCCACTGGGTCAGAAAAGCCCTTCTCAAGGGGGCAAGATCTCAAGCAATTAGCCCCTGAAGTTGTCTGTCAGTACACCAGGGTCAGAGCTCAAGTACACGGTGCATGTCTCCATTGAACTGGGGAAGAGGGCGGGCAGAGTGGAAGACAAGGCACAGAGAGGGAAAAGGTGGCTCCCCTGTTACACACAGCGGCCTCGCCTGGGGTCAGAGGTGAATAAAGTGGCCAAGGCAAGAGCCAATGCCTGGGGAGGTGGTCAAAGAAGAAAGCTCTGCCTGGATCCAACCCTGCATAGCAGAGAGAGAGATGAAATAGCATCCTCATTCCTTTGAAATGGAGTGACTTGCTGGGGACATTCAAGTCTGAAAATAGAAGCTTTACTGCACCAAGGAGGCCACTAACTCAGTCATGACAGATGTATGGACGCTTTCTCCTAATATGGTATCTGAAGATAAAAACAGCTCAGGAGAGACACACATTTTAAGTGCTGTTCTGCTAATACAAACGCATCATCTGCTAGCCATGCTCTGACCACTGTTTCATTGCCGAGAATGGTTAGTGCTGATGAATCCACGTGTTTTGTGCCAACATTTCCAAGCCCTTGGCTTTGCGACATCATGTTCCAACCAACTGTTCCCTTCCCTGCTCCAATTCCTTCCACATATCACTGCCCGATTGATTTTCGAAAGTAGGTCCCACATTGTTCTGCTCAAAAACCTCCTAAAGCTTCCTCTTGCCTACACAATTGAATTCAAACTTTTCGACTTGGCCAAGGTGCCGAGATTCCCATTGTTAATGGTTGCCATGCCTCAAAAGCCACAGTTGTATCAATAATAATGGAAGTATGAAGACACGGGAAGGAGAACACATTCACTCATTAGCCCCAGATGGGAAATTCAGCAATGGGTAAATTTAACAGATGGAAAGAAAGCAGGCTCCTCGTAGACCCGGGATGGGCACTTTCCAATGAAGCTTCCTTCACACATTTAGGCAATTTTTATAACAGAAATTTCAGATGGCACGTATTGATGGAGGAGTAGGAAGGAGGAAGGTCTAGACTAGAGCACAGTGTACTGCTGGGATGAGGAGATCTGAGGTGTATTATGAACAGCTTACTCTACCCAGGAAGGTAATGGACCCAGAAACAACAAGAGGGGCTTCCCAAGGGCCTGGAATCTTTGTCAGTAAAGTGTGTGCAGCCCAGATCCTCATTTCTCCCAGCTTCACATTGCTGACCTTGGTAGGTACTTTACCTTCTCTCCGTGTCTCTGATTCTTCATCTATAAAATGGAGATTTTTCTCATACTTCAAGGAAGTCAGTGCACTTTGATCACTGCCTCCTTGATATATACTAGTTTTTNAAGTGTGTGCAGCCCAGATCCTCATTTCTCCCAGCTTCACATTGCTGACCTTGGTAGGTACTTTACCTTCTCTCCGTGTCTCTGATTCTTCATCTATAAAATGGAGATTTTTCTCATACTTCAAGGAAGTCAGTGCACTTTGATCACTGCCTCCTTGATATATACTAGTTTTTAAATATCTTAGCTTTGGAGAAGACAATGGCAACCCACTCCAGTGTTCTTGCCTGGAGAATCCCAGGGACAAGGGAGCCTGGGGGGTGCAGTCTATGAGGTCACACAGAGTTGGACACGACTGAAGCGACTTAGCAGCAGCAGCAGCAGCAGAGAAAGCAATGGCACCCCACTCCAGTATTCTTGTCTGGAAAATCCCATGGATGTAGGACCTGGTAGACTGTAGTCCATGGGGTCACTAAGAACTGGACGCGACTGAGTGACTTCCCTTTCACTTTTCACTTTCATGCATTGGAGAAGGAAATGGCAACCTGCTCCAGTGTTCTTGCCTGGAGAATCCCAGGGACGGGGGAGCCTGGTGGGCTGCCGTCTATGGGGTTGCACAGAGTCAGACACGACTGAAGTGACTTAGCAGCAGCAGCAGCTTTTGGTTTAATCGTCTTAGCTTTCCTTCTCTCTCCATTACCTTTCTCTACCACCCTCAGCCCATACTCATGTAGTTTCTTAAAAGTTTGGTACGTGATTTTCTAGAAAGAGTCAGGACTCCCTAAAGTATTCCTTCTCACAAGTCCATTCTGTTTCACTTCTTGATCAGAGGGTCATAGATTTTTACAATCTGATGTTTGGGTTCCACCACAGGAACTCTGATTTGAGTCAACCGCAGTGGGGCTCAGGCATTGTAATTTTTAAAAAAAACTCTCCATCTTATTCAAATGTGTGGTTAGCATAGACCCCCTGGTCCGGACTGATGGGAATCAGAAGAATGGAAGGGGGAGAAGAAACATACTGGACCGCTCAACAAATCTACCAATGCCTCCTCTACAGGAAGTGACCATGGAGTCCTGGTAAACACTCCAGGTTAACTTTGGAAGAACTGTGTGTTTTTGGAACACTTATATTATCTTGAAACACTTTTGCCTTTGGCTTAGCTCTCTGTGGTGAGACTTACTGTGGAGCCCTGCTCAGAGGTTCTGGGTTAGTGGGCAGGAGATGCTACTCTGGGGACATTGGTATTAAATTTTCAGTTACACTGTTGGAGAAATCACTTGGGCTACAAAGGGAGAAATAACTCATCTCAGAGTGTTCCAGCTTCTGGACCAGAAACACTTAGTGTTTCTTTCTATATCCATAGGCAGCTTTCACAGCCATTGTCAAAGCTTCTTTGCCTCAGGAGAAGGATTTTGGACTTTATTCTTTGAACTGTGGGAAACCTATGAATATTTGGGGCAGGAAAGCAATATGGTGACAGTAACATTTTAAGAGGATGGATGTCGGTGTGTAGAGTGAATTGTATCAGAGACTGTCAGAAGGCAGCTGAAATCACGCAGGTGAGGAGTGTTGGGAAAGAAGAAAGGCTGTATGATGGGGTTCTGTGAGCACAGTCTGTCAGAGGTCAGTCTGCGGTTTTGAAGAAGGAGGAAACTTTTCCACATCCCTGCCCCCACCAAATTATGAATCCCCAAAGTCATTGTCTCATCGCTTGTGCAGAAGAAACATACGTAGTCTCTAGAATATTTCCCTTAGCATACTGTGCCACGCTGGGCTGAAGTAACTTCAGTCCTGTCAGACTCTTTGCGACCCTATGGATTGTAGCCCACCAGGCTCCTCTGTCCATGGGATTCTCCAGGCAATGTAAGAATGTGTTTTTTTAGTATAAGAGACTTTCCAAACTGCCTCAGGGTTATCTCGGACTCATGCAAACATGGCCTATTTATCCCTGATTCATGAAAATGTGACCTATAAAACTTCCTTGGGACTTTCCAGAGGAGCTGTTGTTCTGAGAAACTGCCCGCCACAGGGGCGCCACCTGGTCAACAGTTGTAACCTGTTATCAACGGACCAGTCCTCGAAAAGGTCAACACCTGTAATGAATCAAACTGTTTCCCCTTGCCCGCACCCATTTGTGGGTTTTGTGCTTAAAAGCTACCATGTAACAGCACTCGGGGTTCGCTCCTTGCTTAAGGAGACGGAACCCTGGCGCACCAGTATAATAAAATCCTCTTGCTGTTTGCAACGAAACCTGGTCTTGGTGGTCCTTGGGGAGATGGATACACGGCGAGGAACCGTTCGGTTCAACAGCAGGAATACTGGAGTGAGTTGCCATGCCCTCTTCCAGGGGACCTTCATGACCCAGGGATCAAACCCGTGTCTCTTACATCTCTTGAATTGGTAGGTGGGTTCTTTACCACTAGTGCCACCTGGGAAGCCCCTTCCCATAGCATGATGCCAAGTAATGTATTTATTTTGTAATGTCTACCCTTTCCTTCCCTCTCACTGAGCATCAGGCTCTATACAAGCTGAACTGATGCCAGGTGGGGAGGGGAGGAAAGGGTAGACATTGCAAAATAAATACATTAGAGGGCATTACGCGAAGGGAAATAAGCCAGACAGAGAAAGGCAAATACGGATATCACTTATACATGACATTAAAAAAAATCAAACCCATAGAAACAGAGGGTAAAGAAGTGCTTTCCAGGTGTGAGAAGTAGGGAGAGGTTGATAAAAGGGAATAAACTTTCAGCTCTAAAATGTTTAGGAGCTGAGGATCTAATGTGAAACATGGTGAAAATAGTCAATAACATTGTATAGTAGACTGTAAATCTGCAAAAAGAGTAGAACTTAAATATTCTTATGTTCCACTCCTAGAGGTAAGCATGTGAGGTGATGGGTGTTTTAAATAACTAGACGGCAGGAATCCTTTCACGGTGTGTATGTCTATCAAGTCGTCATGATGTACACTTCTAATATCTTACCGTTTTGTCAGTTATACCTCAACAAAACTTGAGTGAATGAATAAACGAATAAATAAATAAATAAAATAGCTAAATGCCACGCAAAGAAGTTGAGCTGTGAGAATGAGAAGAGGTGCTTGGTTGCTGGAACCTGGAGAAAAGGCAATTATCAATGACAACAAAGTCAAAGGCATCAACCCAGTTCTCCTTCTGCTTCCGTCTGTTTTTGGGGCCTACAGTGCAGCAGGTGGGATCTTAGTTCCTTGACCAGGGATCAAACTCTCGCTCCCTTCATTGGAAGCACAGAGTCTTACCTACTGGACTGCCAGGGAAGTCCCTTCCGCTTCCATTCTTACCTGTTACAGCCCTCATGACAGACACCATGCTCCTTTAAACCAGCATCACAATCTCGCATTTCCATACCTCTGACTGTCTTTTTCCGGCTCCTTTTGCTTCACTCTTCTCTTATTTAAGTCGTGCTTGTTCTTCTAGTCCTTCTCTAAGGGGTCCTCCTTTGCCCCTCTCCTCTCCCCACACGTGAATGTCATTGGCCAGAAGTTGTTTCAATTGCTGTCCGGTGGCACAATGTACAACATTTATATAGTACTTATTACATATTGCCTTTTAGTAAATGAGATGTTTATTCTTGGATCTCAGCTACTTGACTAGGTTTTAAGGGCTCAAGGGCAAGGACCGTCATTTCACAGCTTGGTATTCTGGTCCAGGCTTGGCTTAGTGCTTTCCTGCCAGTTGGAGTGGTACATAAAGCGTACATCTCCTAAGCACAGAGACTGGGTAGTAGGTGCTCAGTAAATGTCTACTGAATTGAATTACTGTCTCAGTATATCAGGAGCATCATTTTCTATTTCTCACATGAACCAGCATTCCTGCATGTTCTCTTCTTTTTTATTTACTTACTTCCTTTTTAGGTTATGGCTGGGTCTTCGTTGCTGTGCGTGGGCTTTTTCTAGTTGCTGAGAGCAGGCGCTGCTCTCCAGGTGCTGCACGGGGAGTTCTTACTGCAGCGGCTTCTCGTCTGCAGAGGGCAGGCTCTTAGGCACGTGGGCTTCAGTAGCTGGAGCATGGGTCAGTAGTTGAGGTACACGGGCGTAGTTGCTCCTTTGCATGTGGAATCTTCCTGGACCCACATCCCCTGCATCGACAGGTGGACTCTTATCCATTGTACCACCAGGGAGGTCCCTTTTCTTTCTTCTTTATGAGGTTAATAGCTCACGTCCAGTCCAGTTGTTCATTAGAGACTATAATAATAATAATGTTGAAATGTGTATAATTCTTATTTTGTGACAAGCACTATTCTAACTAATTTCTTTACATGTTTAAAAGACTTAATCCACATACTAACATCAAGAACTGAGTGTTTTTATTATTCTTATGTCATAGAAGAGAAAACTATGATTTAAAGAACTTAAACAATTGTCCAAGATCACCCAGGTATCATAGTTGGCAGTAGAGCTAATCGCAACAAAATTTAATAATGTTCATGCTTTTAACCAGTATTTTCTAACTTTTGGACAGTGATCCATTGTAAGAAATATAACACTACCACCTAGGACAAATAAACACATCTTAAATGAAAGTATCACAAGCTAATAATTCTCTTTGCTGTGTGCAATGCTTTTTTTTTTTTTTTTTTTTTTTACATTTTATCCTTTTTTAGTTCATTAAAAATGTCAGATGGAACTCCCTAAATTAATTTCACAATTGCCCCATAAGTTGAGACTCGCAAGCTGAAAAACACCGCTCTAACCAATGTGTTTAGCCACCTCCTTCGGCTGTAATAAATGAATGAGTTCAATCCTTCCCCACTTCTCCCAAGTCACTAGACCAAGTTTCATTTCTTTAAAAAAGGAAGTGTCCTAACTGGTATGTGTGGGAAATGAGATGCATGAAGTTGCTGTTTAATTACACAGTGTCGAGAGTAAGTTAAATGACATATTCCCTCATGAGCTACAAGGAACCCAGCTACAGGACGGCCGCAGCATTAGTTAAGACAATTCTAACTGAACAAGAAATATAATTACAGAGAGGTCAACTGTCTGTGAGCTGAACTGGTTTCCCATCCTGGGATCTTATCTCTTCCACGCCACACTGACTAAGTAACCCTTCAGTAAGTAGATAGATCCCTGAATTCGCTTTTTCCTTGTTTAATCCTTCATTTACTTACTAGCTTGCTAACTCTTTTATTTGGAAAAGAGTCATTTAAAGTGCTTCAAAGCTAAGCACTGTGGTTAGCTTTCATGAGGGCCTCTGGTAATATGGAGATGTTTGGTCCCTGTCTTCTGTCAACTAAGAAAAGTTGAGAGTTGTGTTTTATTTGGTGGGAATTTTTAGGACTTCAGACTTGGAAGGCAGTATGTCAAATAACCCTGAGATGACAGAACTGCTCCAAGGAGGCAGGGGGGAGGGGGCAGGGTTAGGATATATAGAAGTTTTGCAACAAAGAGCAGGTAGTCGGGAACATCAAAAGATTTATGGTGTTGTCCTTCAGTCGCTCAGTCATGTCTGACTCTTCGCCACCCCATGAACTGCCGCAACCCAGCCTTCCCTGTTGTTCACCGTCTCTTAGGACTTACTCAAACTCATGTCCATTGAGTCAGTGATGCCATCCAACCATCTCATCCTCTGTCGCCCCCTTCTCCCCCTGCCCTCAATCTTTTCCAGCATCAAGGTCTTTTCTAATGAGTCATCTTTCTGCATCAGGTGGCCAAAGTATTGGAGCTTCAGCTTCAGCATCCTTCCAGTGACTATTCAGGAGTGGTTTCCTTTAGGATGGACTGGTTTGATCTCCTTGCAGTCCAAGGGACTCTCAAGAGTCTTCTCCAACACCACAGTTCAAAAGCATCAGTCCTTTGGTGCTCAGCCTTCTTTATGGTCCAACTACTGGAAAAACAATAGCTTTGACTAGATGGACCTTTGTTGGCAAAGTAATGTCTCTGCTTTTTAAGACGCTGTCTAGTTCTGCCATAACTTTCCTTCCAAGGGGCAAGCATCTTTTAATTTCATGGCTGTAGTCACCATCTGCAGTGATTTTGGAACCCAAGAAAATAAAGTCTGTCACTGTTTCCATTGTTTCCCCATCTATTTGCCATGAAGTGATGGGACCGGATGCATCAAAAGATTACTGTTAATTAGAGAAAATCAGACTTGTCAAATTAAAGAATTTAGTGCTTTTCTATGTATAGGAAGATGCAAGAGTCTGGGCTCATTGAGATCATTCCTCTGATATGTGCCTCAGCTATCTGGGACCGGTCTCCTGTGTTTTCACAGGAGTGTCCTCAGGGCTCACTCTAGGGAGTGGCTGCAATCTGATGACTGCTGTGCTGTGCTTAGTCCAGTTCTTTGCAACCCATGGACTGCAGCCTGCCAGGCTCCTCTCTTCATGGTGATTTTCCAGGCTAGAATACTGGAGTGAGTTGCCATTCCACCCTCCAGGGGAACTTCCTGACCCAGGAATCAAACTGGAGTCTCCTGCATGGCAGGTAGCTTTTTTACTAGCTGAGCTACCCGGGAAGCTCTCTGATGACTGTCAGATGACAGGCATTCTTTTCCTTCCTGAATTTCCCCCCGGGCTTACCGGTTCACCAAGACTGGGACTTGGCCCCCACCGTCATTTCTTCTCTGGGTGTCATTCCTGTCACCTTTTGCCTCAGGCACAATTAAGGAAGCCTTCACTTTGCCCTCCCTCAGTGGGTGGGACATTTTTCCTTTGGGGCACAGTAATACTAAATTTTAAACTGAAGTGATAAATGGAATATTCCCTGCCATATCCATAAACTAAGAATGTCAGAGATTGCAGCCACAGCCTTTGGTGAGCCAGTAAGCCCTGGGGGAACTCGGGAAGGAAGAGAATACCTGCCATATCAGTAAACAAAGGGATGATGGTGGGGCCCTGTGTTGCTGAGCAATAGGAATTTTCTACAGAGTGAGGAGCTGGAGAAGATGGGGGGTGGTAATAGGGAGAAAGGGGTGAATGTTCCACATAGAAGAAATGGTGTGAAGAGAAGACTGTCAGTGGAGCGTCTGGGGCTGGGGAGAGGATGTAACATAGAGCAAGGGGAGTGGACAGGTCTTGGTTAGGAAGATTTGTGACTTACAAGGAGTTTATTCTGTATTTTGCAGGTGCCAGGGGGCTGTGACAGAATGTTTGGCTGTTGAATGACACAGAGAATGTAATACTTCAGGAAAGCATGTGATAGTGTGTGGAGTGTGGGTGAAACAGAAACTGGAAGTGAAGGTGAGGGGCAGGTTTGAGAGCCATTTAGCAGCTGAGTGGACAGAGTGAGTGACAGTGTGGAAGTGTGGACAGTGGCTCCTAGCTTCTGCTTTGGGTGGCCCAGCAGATGACTGTGCCATTTGCTGAGCTATCGGTGCAGGAGGAGCGGGGATGGGAACAAACTAGCAAAGTCTATTTATTTTAGTAAAAAATTTTTTTTTAATTTCTTTGGCTACACCGGGTCTTAGTTGCAGCAAGTAGGCTCTTACTTCCAGCATATGGTCACTTCATCTACTTCCTGACCAGGGATTGAACCCTAGCCCCATACACTGGGAACAAGGAGTCAATCACTGCACACACGAGCGAAGTCCCAACAAGTTTTATTTTAGAGAGGAAGCATTTGAGCCTACCAAGAGACCCCCAGGTATGCATGTAACAGGTGGGCAGAAATGTTATTCTGGAGCTTAGAGGTAGGTCTGCTTACAGGTATAGATTTGAAAACAATAGGTTCTGATTGGCAGCTAAAGCATTAGATGTAAATGAGTGTGTGTGTGTGTGTATGTGTGAGCTTGCACTGGCGCAGTAAAAACAAGAAGGCTAAAGCCCCAGCAAAGATGGGCTCAATAAAGGACAGAAATGGTATGGACCTAAAAGAAGCAGAGATATTAAGAAGAAGCGGCAAGAATACACAGAAGAACTGTACAAAAAACATCTTCAGGACCCAGATAATCACGATGGTGTGATCACTCACCTAGAGCCAGGCATCCTGGAATGTGAAGTCAAGTGGNGGAAGGACTGATGCTGAAGCTGAAACTCCAGTACTTTGGCCATCTGATGTAAAGAGCTAACTCATCTGAAAAGACCCTGATGCTGGGAAAGATTGAGGGCAGGAGAAGGGGCTGACAGAGGATGAGATGGTTGGATGGCATCACCGACTCAATGGACATGGGTTTGAGTGCACTCCGGGAGTTGGTGATGGACAGGAGGCCTGGCGTGCTGCGGTTCATGGAGTCTCAAAGAGTTGGTCACAACAGAGCGACTGAACTGGCTGAAAGCCCCATTATTTTTGGCACCAGGAACCAGTTTTATAGAAAACAATTTTTCAATGGCCTGGAGGTGGGGGTGTGGGGGACAGTTTCAGGATAATTAAACCAATTTCATTTATTGTGCACTTTGTTTCTATTATTATTACATCAGCCCTATGTCAGATCATCAGGCATTCGATCCTGGGAGTTCCTAAAGTAACTAAAGTTACTCTTAGTTTGTGTGTGTACTCAGTTGCTTCAGTTGTGTCTGACTCTTTGCAAGCCCACAGACTATAGTCCGCCAGGCCCATCTGTCAGTGGGATTCTCCAGGCAAGAATAATGGAGTAGTTTGCTATTTCCTCCTCCAGGGGACCTTTCTGACCCAGGGATCGAACCCTAGTCTCCTGCCTTGTAGGAGCCACCAGGGAAGCCCCTTACTCTTAGTTTGCCAGTCCCTAAAGTGGATATGATAATAGTGCTGTCAGAGAGAAAAATACTGTCCCTTCTATATTCTTCTGCTGTGTGCTACATGCTAAGTTCCTTTAGTCGTGTGTAACTCTTTCTGAGAGGTCTACAAATTAAACTGACATGAGAAAATCAGACAAAAGTTTAATAACATGTACACACAGGAGAGCCAAAATGTCTGAGGCCCTTCCCTTAAATAGCAGCTCCAGCTAAGGACAAAAGCAGATGTTGGGGGTGGTGGTTTGGAACTTCAAACAGGAGGAAGGCAATTGACGTCAAGATGGAAAAGCAGATGTTTGGTAAACAAATGTTTGCTGGGCCCTGCAGAGACCACATGACACAGAGAAGACCCTGGGCTCCAGGCCCTGCCCAGTGTCCCCCATCACACTCAACCCATATGCTTTGCAGATCTCTCTGGTAATTATCCCCTGGAAATTTTAAGGACAGGCCCTCAATTTAAATTCTTTCAGGCAGTTAGGGGGAAGGTCAAAGGGTCTTCCTGAATCTTTTGAGGCTGATTGTTTTCAGCTTGAAATAACAGGCATGCTAGAGATATTTTGATGTGGCCAATTTTGTCCTCCTAAGGTTCCTATCTGCCTGGTGGCTCAGACGGTAAAGATATGCCCGCAATGCGGGAGACCCAGGTTCCATCCCTGGGTTGGGAAGATCCCCTAGAGAAAGAAATGACCACCCACTCCAGTATTCTTGCCTGGGAAATCCCATGGACAGAGGAGTCTGGTGGGTTACAGTCCATGTGGTCTCAAAGAGGTGGACATGACTGAGCAACTACCACTTTCCTTTCACTTTACAGTTCCTGTCTCACGGGGTCATTGTGAGAAACTGAAAAAAAAAAAAGTGTAGATCGCTTGGCCCAGTGAACAGAGCCTCATCACTGCTCAAAACACAAGAGTGGCTACTTTTCCTAAGACTTGTCTGTGATGGAAATTAAGAGATCTGAGTATAGCTGAGTGTGGACCTAGGCCTGGAGGACAGGCGTTTCTCCATACAGAAGAGGCTGTGTACCAGGAAGAGGGAGGCAGGCTGAGGAGAAGCAGAACCATCAGGAGGAGCGTTGGAGACCAGGGGAGGGGCCGTGGTCGCCTCTGGGTGAGCAGCTGCGCATCAGAGCGACCTGAGGCTTCAGCGAGATGAAAAAAACGACCCACTTTTGAGTGAATGACCTTGCACCTGAACTCCTTGCTCCTTTATCTTTCAGTCCCTTCTTATAATCTGTTTCTGGGCGCAGGGCTTCATTATCACCCCTAGAGTAACCCCCAGGTGTGTGTTGGCACACTTTACAGGGAGCAGCCCCAATGCTAGGGTGACTGTTCACCTGAAGTCCCAGCACGATGTTTTCATATCATCTTAGAATTTCCATGCTTCCTCCGCTGGTAGGGGTCTTCCTTCTCCAGATTCTGGAGGGGAGGTGTTACAGGAGCACGCGGGCTGAGAAGGCAGACAGACCTGAATCCTAGCTCTGTCACTCACGAGCTGTGCAGCTGCAAAAAAGCTCTGTAAAGTCTCTGAGCTTTTGTTTCCTCCACGGTGAATATGAGAATAATACTTGCCTTATAGTATTGTTGTTGCTGTTTAGTCGTTAAGTCATGTCTAATTCTTTGTGGCCCCATGGACTGTAGCCTGCTGGGCTCCTCTGTCCATGGGATTTTCTGGGCAAAAATACTGGAGTGGGTTGCCATTTTCTTCTCCAGGGGATCGTCCCAGACCAGGGATTGAACCTGCATCTCCTATATTGGCAGGCGGGTTCTTTACCACTGAGCCACCCGAGAAGGCCTGGGATGGTAATCTCATAGCGTTCAGTTCAGTTCAGATCAGTCACTCAGTTGTGTCCGACTCTTTGCGAGCCCCTGAATCACAGCACACCAGGCCTCCCTGTCCATCACCAACGTTGCTGTGCAATTAAACTTGAAAATGCAAAGTACCTAACCTACTGTCTGGTACTCAGTTAAATATGGAATAATTATTTTTTCTCATCTCAAAGAACCCCAAAGCATATAATCATTTAATGATATGGAAATGATAAACACAAAGATCCATAGAATATTACATAGCTGTTTACACAACACTTTCTCATCTAAAAAATGGGAACAACAGCAGCAAAACCTTGCCCACAGCATGGTGGGGATTATGTGACACAAGGATCTGGCGTTATATCTTTGTAGACAGTTTGAGTGTGACTTTTATGAAGGCAAAGGGCTTCCCAGGTGGTGCTAGCAGTAAAGAACCCCAACTACCAATACAGGAGACATGAGAGACGGGGGTTCGATCCCTGAGTAAGGAAGATCATCTGGAGGAGGGCATGGCAACCCACTCCGGTATTCTTTCTTGGAGAATCCCATGAACAGAGGAGCCTGGTGGGCTACAGTCCATGGTGTCGAAAGAGTCAGATATAGCTGAAGCGACTTAGCAGAGCACAGCACCGCACATTATGAAGGCAGATATGAAAATGTTGAAGGCTACTTTCCATCAGGTGAGAAATCTTGGGGCCAGGTGCTACAGTGAGGTAGAACACTCGAGTGTGGGTCTCCATTGAGGGCCAGATAGAAATCCTTAAAACTAAGAGCCAACGTGCATCTAAAACTTCAGGCAGGGCTGTCTGCAGTCTAGCCAGCATCGCCAGGATTTGGACATAGAGACCCTGCACAGACTGGCCCTGTGACATGGAGCTCTGGGTGATCAGACCCTCCTAGGCAATGATGGCTTTGCACCAGAATCATTGCTGTGAAGGGATTCCCCGGTAGCTCAAGTGATAAAGAACTCACCTGCAGTTCAGGAGCCACAGGTGACTCGAGTTTGATCCCTGGGCCGGGAAGATCCTTAGAGAAGGAAATAGAAACCTATTCCAGCATTCTTGCCTGGGAAATCCCATGGACCAAGGAGTGTGGCAGGCTACAGTCCATGAGGTCACAAAGAGTTGTACATGATTGAGCAGACACACAAACACTGGTGTGAAAGGTTGGAAGTAAAGATACATCCAGACAAGTCAAAGGTCAGGTGAAGCATAGGCAGAGCAGGCCACTGGTAAGATCTTCCCTCATCGTATAAAGAGAGAACCCAAGATCAGGCGCCTGCCCAATGTCAACACAGGAATCCAGCAGTGACCCATGTCCAAACACCCGGGTATTGCTGGCTTGGTCAACATAGCTCTGTTGGACACAGCTACTGCACGGTCCCTGAAGTTTATGAATGTGTTCCCTGCCCTTCACTAGCTGCAGGGCTTTCTGCCATTCCCTTTGGTTTCTCCATTCCCATCTGATTTCCCTTTGCATCCAGATACTCTGCACCTGGGAATCAGTCACATGCCATGTGCTGAAATGCCATAGCTAGAGAAAGCTGGACATGAATCCAAATGCTGTGCTAGCACCACACTTAACTGGTAAATGGGGACTTTTCAAAGAATCTAGGCCCTCTGTTTTATCACGTAGCCAGGGTTGGTGTGCCTTCCACTGACTGGGATGCAGGTAATGGGAGCCAGGCTTTGACCAGTCTAAGCCACTGGCACTAATGATACTGATTTCCTGCCGTGAAGGTGAGCCTCTCTTAGAAGACAGTGAAGGTAGAAGGGAAGAAGAGAGAATTCTAACAAATTCTCTCTCCTCTCCTTCCTTCTCACCCAGCGCGTCCCACACACCATACCTATTCCATCCACTGAGCCTTGCACTGGCCATTCTTTCCGCTCGGAAACGTGAAAACTAATGAAAGGAAAGCTCACCAAAATGGAGTCAGCAGGCCAGAAGGGGGCGCTCTCAAGCACATGCCGTTTCAAGTACAGATCCCAGTGGAAGTGACTGGGATACGTCCACTGGGATACATTGGAAGTGACTAGGATATAGTCTCCAGCAGGAAGTGACTGTACAACTGCCAGCAGGAGGAAGAAAGATTTTCTCCTTCCCTGGCAACAGCTCAGTTCTGTGGCTCAGTCGTGTCTGACTCCGACCCCATGAATCGCAGCACGCCAGGCCTCCCAGTCCATCACCAACTCCCGGAGTTCACTCAGACTCACGGCCATCGAGTCAGTGATACCATCCAGCCATCTCATCCTCGGTCATCCCTTTCTCCTCCTGCCCCCAATCCCTCCCAGCATCAGAGTCTTTTCCAATAAGTCAACTCTTTGCATGAGGTGACCAAAGTACTGGAGCTTCAGCTTTAGCATCATTCCTTCCAAAGAAATCCCAGGGCCAATCTCCTTCAGAATGGACTGGTTGGATCTCCTTGCAGTCCAAGGGACTCTCAAGAGTCTTCTCCAACACCACAGTTCAAAAGCATCGATTCTTCGGCGCAGTCGAAGCAGAGCCTTCTTCACAGTCCAACTCTCGCATCCACACGTGACTACTGGAAAAACCATAGCCTTGACTAGACGGACCTTAGTCGGCAAAGTAATATCTCTGCTTTTGAATATGCTGTCTAGGTTGGTCATAACTTTTCTTCCAAGGAGTAAGTGTCTTTTGATTTCGTGGCTGCAGTCACCAGCTCAGCCAATGAAAAATCACTATACTTCAACTTCCTAGTTTCCTCCAATAGACTTTTTGTTTACAGTAGCCCCTCCCAACTTCCCTTTCTCCTCTATAAAACAGTTTCCTCTCCTTTGCTTCACTAATCTTGCCTGCGGTCTTCGAAGCTGCTTGTCGTGAACTGCAATTCTTTGTTGCTACTGAATAAAACTAATTTTGCTGGTAAAATAAGTGGCTGTTTTCTTGTTTTAGGTTCACAGAATGCTGTTCCCTAAGATGCTGCATGGTTCGGTTTTTCTCTGCTCTTGAGGAACCATCTCTGGGAAGGCTTTCTGGCCACTCTCTCTGGACTGGCTCCCCCTATTCCTGTTCTACTTTCCAACACACCATTAATTATCATTCAGTGAACTAAGTCTCTCACATGTTTGGTTTATCTTTTGCCTCCTCTCATCAGACCTTAAGCTCTGTTGGAGAAAAAATTTTTGTCACTTCTAATCACTGCTGTATCTTTAGCAACAAGCATTTACCTGGCATATAGTAGATGCTCAGTTATTTGTTGCAAGTGCAAACTACAAATTGGCACTTGCCAAGAGCATTTGCCATCTGCCTCTGCAAAGACTGAGCCCTCTGCTGCAGCAGCTGTTGACCTTCAACATGCCCTGAAGAGAGTTCAGGGTGGAGAGTAAGGCACTCTGCTCCCGGGAAATAGGTGGAACAGGTCTTTAGATAGATATTTTTGTGATTTCATGATCCCAATCCTTGGATCTCTTCATATTTATAAAAGGACAAAATCCCTTCATGTTGACATCAGCTCCTTGGGACGAGCAGAAAACCTTCTGTAAAATAAGTGCTTGATTGCACTGAACTCCCCCTTCACCAAAATTATATCGACTTCCCCCACTACCTCGTTGGAGCAGTTTCTCAGAGCTATCTGGGGTGCTGTCTCCCGTACTGCAGTCTTCATTTTGCCCCAAATAAAATTTAACTCGAAACTCTCGCATTTTGCATCTTTTCTTAGTTGACCCAAGGAAGGAAAAGAGGAGATGAAAGGGATGATAAAGGTATGAAAAAAAAGGCAAAAAGGACATTTTTGCCCCCAAACTTTCCATTTAACTTAACAGACTTTGTTTCCATCTTTACTCTCTGCTGAGCCCCTGGTCACATCCTGGAGTAATGAGTTAGTGGTCTCTGTCACTCAGGACCTCCAGGTCTGGTTGTGATCTTTTTGAGAACAAATGGGAAGCAAGTGGCGTGAGAGAGATGTGGGGTCACGGGAAGGAGAGGCCAATGACTGGCTCAGTGGTAAAGAATCCGCCTGCCAATGTCTTATGGAAGACATTCGAGGTGGCATTTTATGGGATAGAGGAAGTAGGCTATTGTGACTTATAATAAGAGATGTATACTTGGTGTTCATCCCCTTACCTGGCACAGAGCTTCTAAAACTTTAGAATTTCATAAGTGATCAGAGAGCTAAAGGTGTCTTTTGTTATCCATAACACACATCTGAGTTTATGTTGGTGGTGTTTTAGTCGCTAAGTCATGTCCAACTCTTGAGATCCCTTGGACTATAGCCCACCAGGCTCCTCTGTCCATGGGATTCGCCAGGCAAAAATATTAGAGCGGGTTGCCATGCACTCCTCCAGGGGATTTTCCTAACTCAGGAATCATACCCGGGTCTCCTGCACTGCAGGCAGATTCTTTACCAACTGAGCTGTGAGGGAAGTTTTTGTTCATGAGGTGATATTTACAAAGCCCCTAGAAAACTGCAGGGTGGGAACCAGCTCTGTGACCAGAGAGTTGAAACTTTTCAAGGGACTTCATCCTCACTTCCATCTCTGGGAAGAGAGAGAGTCTGGAGTCTGACTTAGTCAGCAATGGTCCATGTGTTTATCAGTCATGCTGACATAAAACAGCCACGGTGAAAATCCTGAACAGCGGTTTTCGGAGGGCTTCTGGTTTAGTGAACAGGCGGCAGTGCCAGGAGAGTGACCCTTTCCCCCGAGCATCTCTTCCATCCAGCTGTTCCTGAGTTGTATCTTTTTAAAATAAACTGGTAATCAGGTAAATTCTTCCCTGGTGGCTCAGTAGTAAAGAATCCGCCTGCCAATGCAGGAAACGTGGGTTTGATCCCTTGTTTGGGAAAATCCCCTGGAGAAGGAAATGGTGACCCACTCCAGTATTATTGCCTGGGAAATCCCATGGACAGAGGAGTCGGACATGACTTAGTGACTAAACAACAACGATTTGGTAAGTAAACTGCTACTGAGTTCTGTGAGCCACTCTAGCCAATTAGTCGAAACTGCAGTGGAGTTCCTAGTAACTTCTGATTGACAGCTGGTCAGTTAGAAGCATACGGAGAAGGCAATGGCACCCTACTCCAGTACTCTTGCCTGGGAAATCCCATGGGTGGAGAAACCTGATGGGCTGTAGTCCATGGGGTCCCTAAGAGTCGGACATGACTGAGCGACTTCACTTTCACTTTTCACTTTCATGCATTGGAGAAGGAAATGGCAACCCACTCCTGTGTTCTTGCCTGGAGAATCCCAGGGACAGGGAAGTCTGGTGGGCTACCGTCTATGGGGTTGCACAGAGTCAGACATGACTGAAGCGACTTAGCAGCAGCAGCAGCAACAGTTAGAAGCATAAGTGGCAACCTGTACTTACAACGGGCATCTGCAGTGGAGGGAGAGGAGAGTCTTGTGGGACTGAGTCCTTAGCCTGTAGGACCTGATGCTGCCCCCAGGTCATAGCATCTGAACAGAGTCGAACTGTAGAACACGGCTTGAGGACCAGAGATCCCACCCGTCTGGTCACGGAAGTGTCAGTGACAGGGTAGAGGAGAACTGACATACAGGAGGGCTTTTCTCTACACAGTGGGGGTTGGGGTGTACGCAGGAATAACTGTATGAAAGCAGGCAGTACGGGGTGTGACGGAAGAATGTGGATGCTAGACAGGAAGCCAGAGAGGGAGGCCAGGTTATGATGTCAGGGGAGAGGTCCAACTTCACTGGGAGGCAGTTAGGAGCTAGGTGCCTTCTGTTAGAAAATGGCAGGGGTCACTTGGTGCCGGAAGGCAAGCCCAGTAGGGTTTGTTTTTTTTTTTCTTTATAACGTGGACCATTTTTAAAGACTTTGTTGATTTTTTAACAATATTGTTTCTGTTTCATGTTTTGGTTTTTTGGCCATGAGGTATGTAGGGTCCTAGCTCCCCAACCGGGGATTGAACCTGCACCAGCTAAATTGAAATGGGAAGTCTTAGCCAGTGGGCTGCTAGGGAAGTCCCATGCCTAGCGAATTTGAAGGGAAGGCTGGCATGAGAGGCTCTGGCAGGGGAAGAGCCCTCAGGACATCACTGCCATTGTCCCTGGTAAATTTGGAGGGCCTGACCCGAACAAGGGAGGCCAGGGAGGCATTTAGGTATGTTCCAGAAGTGGATGTGACAGAACGCGATGACTGACTGACCCAGGGGCACAAGGAGAGTCAAAGACGACCCCGACTTTGAGCCCAGATGCGCAGAGGAATGGAAACGGAATGCAGGGAGGAAGAGGCAGAAGGTGTGCGAACTTATCTATCTCCAAAGTTTCAGGTGACTCACTGTCATTTTTTTCCTTTTGCTCTGAAGTTGCATTTTAATCATACACCGCTAATAACCACACACCCATCCCTACTATACCAAGATATGCGGACATTATCACTTTAAAAACACCTTCATTCAAGACAGCAGGGCTCCGCCTTGTGGCTCTCCTGAGACCCTACCTCAAGAACCACTGCCCTGCAGTAAGCCCTCAAGAGCATAGCCCCCTCTGCACCTAAGTTCCAGTTCTCCTAAAGAGGGGACAGGCCCCATCTCTGCTGGGAATTCATTCGCCTCAAGGTCGAGGTGGGGACGGAGCTCAGTTCTAGTCCATTCAGATCAGAGCCCCTTCGGGGGAACCAAAGAGCAGCCTTGCCTGTTGAACTGACGGGACTCACGCTGCTTCCATCTGGTCCACCCTCATGTTGAGTAGGAAGCCTTAGGACTGGGATACCGAAGTCAGCCACCCAGTTGGTTCACCCATCCAACCCCTCAGCCATCCTGGGGTACATGAGATGCAGTTACACAGAATGTCCGAACCGAACATCTGTGTCAACGAGGCAGGACTGCCTCACTGCTGAACTGAGCCACTTCTGGCACGTCCCTGAACCCGGGATACCTCAGTTTCTCCTTCCGTTGGAAGTGGATGATGCTAACCTCTATCAACCCACAGGGCAGCACGAACGTCTGAAGACAATGTTTTTGCTGTGTGCATTGAACCCCCGGCCTCACAGGGATGTGGTGGAAATGCAGTTGGACTGTGCACACAAAGGGCTTGTCCTGTTGGAGGTGCTATTTATTGCGAGGGTGGGTCGGGGGCGGCGGGGGCGGGGGCATCTCAGGATCAGGCCCAATTCCAGCTTCCCGGGCCTCAGCCTCCCTCTCTGTTTCCTTTGTGCTCCGCTTCCTCCTTGCTGTTGGCCTCTGGCGGTGGCTCTGCTCTGTTCTGCTGCAGATGGTCCACCCCCGCCAAACTCCACCCAGGAAGGGTTTGCATCTGTGATTGGAAAGAAAGGGCATTAAATGAGTCTGATAGACCCAGGCTGTGAAGCCCCAGGATGCTGGAACACCCACCACAGTGGCCCGAGCAAAGCTAGCTTGTTATTTTCCTTTCTCAACCATCCAAACAGGAAGCTACCTGTGGCATCTAAATTGCAAAGGCAAAACGTGGAGCCCGCGTTGGATCTATTGGTTTGGGATAATTGGGAAAAAAACAGGGAGTTATCATGGGTTGAGTACTGCCTGCCGAGTCCCGGCCCCCATGTGATGCAGTGGCTGCTGTGAGGGGGAGTTCAGGAAGCCTGTTACTTTTCCAATTGATGCCAAGGAGTAAGCTTCGGCCCTAAGCAATGGCAGAAGATGGGAAACATTATATCCACTACAGCCTGAAAACCAGGGCTCTCCTTCAACTGGCAGAGTTACTAAGAAAGTAGTGCAAATTGAATGGAGCAGGGGACCAGGTTGCAAAGGGAGAAGCTCGAGTAGGAGGCTCCCATGGCCCTTCCTGAAGCATCGCGGGAGTTAACTCGCCTCCACGCTCACACTGCCGCTCGCTCTTTTTCAGAAGCCAAGACTCCAAGGGCAAGAAGTCAGTCAGAGGGGAGAGCTGGGCTGACCTTCCTGCAGCCAGGCAGGGTGCCAGCCTGCACTAACAAGGAAAGCATTCCCTTGAGGTCTTGGGTCTGTCTGGCTCGGTAACTGTGGAGATCGCCCATCGGCTTCCTTCCTGGGGATTCTGACACTAGGGTTCTGTCTCTTAACTCTCAACGAGTTCAGCCTAAGGCATGTTAGAGACAAAAGCTCTGATGGAAGAGAAAGGTTTAAATAAAACACAGAAGCCTGACCCATGTCTGGCAGTCACCTTTGTATGCAAAAGGAAGATTTGACTTTCCATGGCTGAGTTTTGTTCTGTTACTGGGAAGGGCACATTAAGCACGGTGGAGGGTGTATGTTTGTGCCTACATTTGCTTTTCTTCTCCCCTCCCTTCTTCAAGCCTCACATAATTGTGTAGTGAAGCATTCAGTCCTTTCCCCAAACTCTCTGGAGAAGATCCCTCTCCCAAGTGAGTTGTGGTCTTTGCTGTTCCCCTCCTGTCAATCATTTTTGCAAATGTTCCTTTGAATTCTGCTTCTCTAGGGTTTACCCCAGGTAGGTCAAAGCCATCACGGCTCAGAACCCACAGGGGCGAGGACAGGGTGTGGGAGCGATGGAGCTTCATCTTCTGATCCTTAGGGTCGCCTATATTCTCGGTCCCCTTGGTCATCAGTGTGCCTCGAGAGTATCTGGATGGGTGAGGCTGGGTTTAGGGAGGATGACATGAATCCTCCAGTGGCTGTGGGCAGCCTAGGGGCTCCTCATTCATCCCTCTTTCCCACCTAGACAGGAATGGGTCCCAGAGTGACATGGGAGAGAGATGACTGGCCGCCAACCTACAGATGCTAAAGGGTGGGGAAGAGGTAGCTTAGAACCTGAAATACCAGGAGGTTCTAGCAAGTCAGTGCCCCAGCAAGAATGTGGCACATTTTTAGCCCCTAGGACGACATCTGTATTTGCTGACTTAGCATGATGGCGGGGGAGCGACACTGGGCAACCAGGGGTCTGAGGACAAGCTCAGATATGGGGGAGCTCAGGTTGCAGAAATGTGGCTAAAATGCAGCCCTCACTTCACTGTTTCCCCAGGAACTTCTGTGCCGTTACATGCCAGCACCACAACGCAGAAGAGCCAGCGTGAGTTCTGTGGTTTCATACGATTCAGCTCTCACGGGCAAATGTTTTGAAAGGATCTGCCAGGTTGTTTCCTTCATCTGAAGGCCTTATAGTAGTGACTCAGTCAAAGTCATAAGGAAAATGTGCATCCGTCTCCATCAGCTCAGTTCAGTTCAGTCGCTCAGTCGTGTCCGACTCCCGGAGTTTGCTCAAACTCATGTCCATTGAGTTGGTGATGCCATCCAACCATCTCTTCCTCTGTTGTCCCCTTCTCCTCCTGCCCTCAATCTTTCCCAGCATCAGGGTCTTTTCAAATGAGTCAGCTCTTCGCATCAGGTGGCCAAAGTATTGGAGTTTCAGCTTTAGCATCAGTCCTTCTAATGAACACCCAGGACTGATCTCCTTTAGAATGGACTGGTTGGATCTCCTTGCAGTCCAAGGGACTCTCAAGAGTCTTCTCCAACACCACTGTTCAAAGGCATCAATTCTTCGGCACTCAGCTTTCTTTATAGTCCAGCTCTCACATCCATACCTGACCACTGGAAAAACCATAGCTTTGATTAGACGGACTGTCAGGAAACATTTAATAGGAGGCTTCCTGTATGCTGTTTTGGATCTGTCAGGAATTCTCCTCTCCTTATTAATTCCTGAATATTCAGGAATTAAGAGGAGAGGCAAGCCTCTCCCGGAGGCTGAAGAATCCAGGCATTTCCTTCATTAGTTTTTCTATACAGTGATAAATATCCTCTTCCTTCTTGTGAACCTTACAGTAAAAGTGATTGTTTACAAATCTCTCTCTTTAATATGGATTGCCTATGTTTTATAAGTCTGGAATTTTAATCTTTATCTTTGCTAAGGATAACAACTTTGTAAGACAGTATATACACACACCACGTTAATTAAAACATCTTTGCTCCATCAGAGCTCTGGTCCCCATGTCTTTCTTTCTCTCTCTCTCTCTTTCTCTCTCTCTCCCTTTCTTTATCAGGCTGATCCCCTGGAGCGCAGAGGCTCTCTGAGTTCACTTTCCTGCCCGGGCTTCTAAGACCCTCTTGAGAAGGTGCTCTGCGCCTTCACCCCATCGAGAGGGCACCTGAGGCCTTCATGAATGGAGCAAGCCCCGCGCAGGGGCTTTATTGGCTTTCTGTGTAAACCAAGGAATATCAGCCTCATTCTCGCCTTTATTTTCTTATCGTCGACTCTGGACCACCAGGTTCCGGTCCATTAAAGGACCGCAACAACGGACCTTTGTTGGCAAAGTAATGTCTCTGCTTTCTAATATGCTGTCTGGGTTGGTCATCGCTTCCCTTCCAAGGAGTAAGCGTCGCCACACTTGGTTCCATTTTGCCTTCACTTCTGCCTCATCATCCTTCATCATCTTATGTTACATTAGAAAAAAAAAAGTCCTGCAATTGTCCATGTCAGTCAATCATCATGCAAGGAGCCTGGTGCCATGGAGAGAACACTGGGTTGGAAAATCTGGGACTCACTTTTTACTCACAGCTTCACCTTGGAACAGTCCCTTCTCCCCAGTTTTCTCATCCATAATATAACAATACTATCTCCCTGCCTATCTGTCAGGGATGTTGTGAGACTCAGAAAGACAACTGTGTGGAAGCAATTTCTCTTCCTATTTAACTTACCTCTTTCTATCTCTATCCTCCAATTCCAGAGTTCTTTATACTCTTATATATCAATGAATCTATTTTTTCACTTCCATCCAGGTATGGTTTTCATCCTCTGTTGGGGAGGCTGTCCTTAAAATGAATCTGTCTGGAAAAGAACCCCTTCCCTGAAGAGGAATGAATGCATCATTCCAGATGCAAAGCCTGATATCCCAGGAGCTGTTGCTCCATTGAAGCTGGCACCCCAGGCACAGTGAACACGTCTTGTGACCAGTATATGTGGGGCCAGATACAGTGTCCTGCCTGGAAGTCAATCCCAATGTTTGTTGGGACCACATATGATTTTCCAAGGCTCTGCCCAATTAAGAACTAGCATGGGAGTTTCTTGATGGAAGGACTATTTTTCTTTTTTTCCAAGTTGTTTCTTCTTTAACCTCTAGAACAATGTCTGGTGTACAGCAAACAGTAAACGGATGAATTAACAAAAATAAGTAGAAGCAGTGGAAACCCAGCGTTTCCCCCTAGAACCTTCATGTAAGCCTCACCCATGAATCTTCCCCAGAGTCCTCACCCAAGTTTTGTGATCATTGTTGATTTGGAGCAGACTAGCTTTAGCAAGGGATTTCTGGGTGGCTCAGCAGTAAAGAATCTGCCTGCCAATGCCAGAGATGTGGGTTCGATCCCCAGACAGAAAAGATCCCCTGGAGGAGGAAAGAGCAACCCATTCCAGTATTCTTGCTTGGAAAATTCCATGGACAGAAGAGTCTGGCGGGGTACAATGAATGGGATCACAAAGAGTCAGACATAACTGAGCACAGAGAAGAGAAGACAGCCTCAATGAGTCAGCCTCCATATTCTTTAAGCCACTGCTTTTAGGCTTCCCAGGTAGCTCAGTGATAAAGAATCTGCTTGCCAATGCAGGAGACACAGGAGACTTCGATCCCTGGGTCGGGAAGATTCCCTGGAGGAGGAAATAGCAACCCACTTCAGTATTCTTGATTGGAAAATCCCAAGGCTAGAGAAGCCTGGCAGACTACAGTCAATGGGGTCACAAGAGTCTAAACCACTACCACCACCAGTTTTATCAAAATTTTCCAATAAGTTTACTCTAATAAAAATAGACAGAGACAAAATAATTAAGGCTTCCTTTTCTCCCCCCCCCCACTGCCACCACAATCACCAGAATCAATATAAAACATGAAAGCATAAGCGTTTACTTATATAAATTATTATTAAGTCATGTAGAAAATTAATTATAAATTATATATTATGTAACTCATCTTATGTAAATATAATTTATATAAAGTTGTCAGGAAATAATGTCTCCTAATAAAATTCAGCTTGCAAGTTAATTAACTTGAATTCTCCTACTGATGCGATAAAGCAATGGAAGCAAAGCAAAATTCTAGTGTTAACTGTCACAAAGAAGTCTATAGCTCATGGAGTCTTAACTAAAATCATCAATTGAGTTAGATCCCTATATTCCTACAAAACCCAGGAGATTTTTTTTTTTTTTTTTTCAGAAATACAACATCTGTTATTTGTCTAAAAGGGACACGCTTATTCAGGCTTCACGGGGGAGCCTGTGTGAAGATTTTCCCCCATCTCCACTTTGTGATCTGGCAGCCAGGTTACCCAGAGAGTGATGGATGCGGCAAACAAGTTTTTGATATAACCCAGTGTAGACATCGGGCTTCCCTGGAAGCTCAGCTGGTAAAGAATCTACCTGCAATGCAGGAGATTCCAGTTCAATTCTTGAGTCAGGAAGATCCCCTGGGGAAGGTATAGGCTACCCATTCTAGTATTCTTGGGCTTCCTTTGTGGCTCAGCTGGTAAAGAATCTGCCAACAATGCGGGAGACCTGCCTGGGTTCTATCCTTGGGTTGGGAAGATCCCTTGGAGAAGGGAACTGCTACCCACTCCAGTATTCTTGCCTGGAGAACTCCTTGGACAGAGGAGCTTGGCAGGCTACAATCCACGGGGTCGCAAAGAGCTAGACCCAACTGAGAGACTTTTACTAATGTAGCCATTGGGGTTCCGTAAGGAAAGAGAAACCACCGCCAATGATCTAAGTGGAGAAAACTGAACTTGAAGAATGTTTCCTGAGTAGCTGAGTAAGTCCCTTACATACGAACTTTCAGGGTGTGAACTTTCGAAGGTGTGAACGTGCATTCCTACGTCCAGTCATGTGAGTCACTTCTACGTGAGGAGGCTCTGTTAGTTTTTGAGGCATAGGTCTCAAACGCAGAACAGCGCAGGAAGGGCGCAGCAGCCGCTCAGAATGCAGTTCAGAGCTGCCATCCCGTCTATGATGAGAGAGAAAGAACTACTATCCAGACAGCACCGGGTCATTTTTTGCAAGCGGCTAGACAGAACTGAATCCAGCAAGGAACCAGAACCCGTGCCATCAACCTCAGGCATGAGGCAGCTTGCCCTCCATCTCCTGCTGCTGACGATCCTTCAGCTGCACCATCTCCCACCTCCTCCAGTCAGTAGCTCTTCTTGCCAGTTCACTTGATGCCAGCCCATGTGCTAGCTCTTATAGTATACTACTGCACTTTGCAAGATACTGTGCTGAAAGATTAGAAATGTGTGTGTGTGTGTGTTTTCTATGTATTGTTTGTGTGAAAAAGTATTACAAACCTATTATCGTGCAGTACTCTATAACCGATTGTCTTGGTTGGCTTTCTAGGCTAATCTTGTTGGACTTGCAAACATGCTCTTGGAATAGAACTCATTCGTCTGTAGGAGACTGACTATAATTGTTTACTGGGGAGGGGAAGAGAGCCCTGCAGAGAAGAGCTTCCACCCCTGGGACTGAGGGAGGGTGAACAGGGAAGGGACTTTACTCTCTAAAGAAAACCTGCAAAGCTGAGACTTAACCACTGTGGCTGCCCGCCCTGGCCGCATGATCAGAGCGGTTCTAGAACCCTGGGAACTGCCCAGCAGTGTGGTGCAGACTTGGGGGTCACCTGCACACGGAGAGGCTGGCTTGCTGACTGAGCAAAAGAAGTCTTCTTCCTTCTCCAGCGCCCTCTACTGGCAGAGCTTAACATCGGCTGATTGGTCAAGTAGAAATGAACAGGCTACGGAGTCACAAAGCAGCAAAGACGGGTGCACGTGGAGCTTGGAGACAGGACTCAATAGCTCTCACATACCCAGGGGCTCATAGGGTAAAAAATATTTCTGGGTTTTATGTATTCTAGCCATGAAAACTTCTCTGTTTTCACTGGGCTGTGGGAACGTGTTCGAGCCTCTTCCCCATCTTGTGACCCTGATTTATTTGCTGGTATTAAATGAAACCACTTGTTCCCAACCCTGGCTCCAAGTTAGCATCATCCAATGAGCTTTTACAAATTACTGAGCACTCAGCACTTGCATTTTCGAAATCTGGTCAGGTAACTCTAATAGGCAGCCAAGAGTTGAAAATTTCTGGATTAAGCAGTGTCAAGAAGGCAGGTTTCAGATTTCCCTGGTGGTCCAGCAGTTAAGACTTCACCTTTCAATGCAGGGGGCGCAGGTTCAATCCCTGGTCAGGGAGCTAAGATACCACATGGCTCATGGTAAAAAAAAAAAAAGAAGAAGAAGAAGAAGTAAGGCTGCCACAAAAGCAATGTTTATAGGGGCACTGGAAACCTTTAAAGTAGTGGGAGGATTGAGGGGCTGTGTGGAGGTGTCTACCTGTGAAATTCCAGACACATTAAGTAACCCCACCGAGCTTCAGTTTCCTTCCCTGTAAGATGAGAGATGAAAAGAAAAATATGATTTGTCCCAACATTATTAGAAAGAGCAAATAAGATGACACGTGTGAAATATTTAGCACAGGGCTGGTAAATTAAATCCGCAATAGATTGGATTTATAATGACAGAAGTAGCGGCTGTTTTCACAGGCAAAGACCACTTCTCCATGACATGCTCAGAATGTCCACCAAATGTGACACTTTGGAAAAGCAGAGTGTTACAGCATCCAAAGGGGCAAGATTTGTCAGGAGCATTGCCTGAGTAGCAGTAACTAAGTTGAGTATCAGAAACAAGCTAGTGAATACCAAGCCAGTAATAGACATGTTAGCATGACCTTCCGTTTATCTGGAGTATGCTTCTGTTTCCAGAATGGCTTCACATGTATTGTGTTCTCCTTTGAACAGATCTGTAAGACTATTTGACTTAATGGTGAGAGTGGGATGTTTGGGATCAGCTTTGCTGGCTTTGAACTGCTGATCTTTGACTCAGTAGCGTTGACACATATTTCTAAGCTCAGTATGGAGTTGTTTCTGCTCGGGGAGGAGGGCATGGCAGTAAACCAAACCTTAGACAATGTTTGTGTCCCTGTGAATGCTCTGCTTGACAGCATGTCTAGTCGGCCAATCTCCAAACACCAAGGCAGTTCTGGGCTCTATACTTACGTCCTGTTTTTTATTCTTCATTCCAGAAACATTCCCCTGCCTTCTGCCTCACTTTACAGTTCTCTGGATCCTTGGAAATGGAGACTGTATGCTTCATGAGGTTTTAAAAAAGTTTGTATCACATAAATTGTCTTCTTTATCCATGATACCTGTGTGCCTTTGGGCAAGCTGATAAATCTCTCTGAACCTCAATAGTAACATTTGTGAAACCGGACTTATTAAGAGGATCACACACTTTTAAAAAATACATTTTAAAAATATTTAATTTTATTTATTTATTTGACTACACCAAGTCTTAGTTGTGTGACATGTGAACTCCTAGTTTCGGCACGTGGGATCTAGTTCCCTGACCAGGGATCAAACCTAGACCCGCTGCATTGGGAGCTCAGAGTCTTAGCCACTGGACCACCACTGAAGTTCCAAGACGATTACATAAGTTGGTGAATAAAGGGCCTAGAACAGAACAGGTGCACATAAATGCTGTGGGTTTTTTTAGGTCTAACTAAAGGAAAAAATACCTTCTCTTCTGATGTCCAGGAGGTTTTCTGGATAGGATAAAACTCACACTGCCATATGCACTGGGAATAAAGAAGGATCTGTCCAAATATTAAATTTAATCTCAAAAGGAAGCAGCAGAGAAAGGTAAAAAAAACCTTGATATTTAAAGTTATTGTGGATATGTATACTTAAACGTTGTAGAAAGTCATACAGTGTACCATTTTATTAGTCATTGGTGGAACCTTGGTGCACAGAGAACAAGAGGAAAAACCAAACACTGTCACTGCTTTGACTTGAAACAAGAAATGCTATTTTCATAGATCCAGTACAACTTGTTGAGTATGTTGCAGCAGTTAGCAGATTGGACCTTCAGTTAATAGATCGGACCTGTGTACGTGCGTGTGTCGAGAGCAGATGGCATGGAAGAAGGAGAGTGTGGTACACTTAATTACTTACTAAGGTGAGACAAGTAATGGTAACTGACAAGGATTGTACAAAACCCAAGAGCAGACAGTATCTAGAGGCATTTGGTCCTTAGAAGATCATCGATCATTCCAAATTTTGGAATAAATCCAGCAACAATGAGACATCCAATAAAACAACTTCCTAGAATAGGTGTCACTTTTTGGTTTTCTTCTTGGGATCATGGGAATAGTCATTTTAATTTTTTAAAAATTTATCTTTAATTGGGATAATTGTTTTACTACCATACAACAATGTGAACCAGCTGTTCAGTTCAGTTCAGTTCATTTCAGTCTCTCAGTTGTGTCCAACTCTTTGCGACCCCATAAATCCCAGCACACCTTACTCAAACTCATGTCCATCAAGTCAGTGATGCCATCCAGCCATCTCATCCTCTGTCGTCCCCTTCTCCTCCTGCCCTCAATCCCTCCCAGCATCAGAGTCTTTTCCAGTGAGTCAACTCTTTGCATGAGGTGGCCAGAGTATTGGAGTTTCAGCCTTAGCATCAGTCCTTCCAATGAACACCCAGGACTGATCTCCCTTAGCATAGACTGGTTGGATCTCCTTGCAGTCCAAGGGACTCTCAAGAGTCTTCTCTAACACCACAGTTCAAATGCATCAATTCTTCAGCGCTCAGCTTTCTTGACAGTCCAACTCTCACATCCACACATGACCACTGGAAAAACCATAGCCTTGACTAGATGGACCTTTGTTGGCAAAGTAATGTCTCTGCTTTTCACTATGCTATCTAGGTATGCATATATCCCTTTACACTTGAGCTTCCCTCCCACCCCACCACCATCCCACCCCTCTAAATCATCACAGAGCACTGGGCTGAACTCTGTTTTATGTATAGTAACCTATCTGTTTTAATGCTACTTTCTGAATTCGTTCCACCCTCTCCTTCTACCACTGTGTCCACAAGTACATTCTCTATGTCTGGATCTCTATTCCTACCCTGCAAATAGGTTCATTAATTACCGTTTTTCTAGATGTCATAGTGTTTGGTGCATGGATTTAAAATGTCTGTGTTGAATTTCCTGTAGGTAGACAAACTTTTCAGTCTATCTCTACCTGGCCGTGGATTGTGTTGGTAGGCAAAATCAAAGAACTGCATTGTAAGAGTAAGCTGAGCCTTCCTTAGGTTCATTCTGCAGCTCCAAGAGAGGAGAAAACAGGTCTAGGAGTTCCAGAAGGTGTTCATCTGTGAGATGTGACATGAGTGGCGAGGTGGTCTGTGGTGAGCTTGAGAATGGAAACAGGCAGCAGCTACAGCACAGAGTTGAATTAGGAGTAAATGTGAGACCTCCTCTCCTCCCCATACTCTGCTGCATATTAAAATCACCCAGGGAGGTTCTAAATGCCTGATGTCCAAGCAGCACCCCAGAATAACTGAACAAGAATCTTTGGGGGATGAGACTCAAGCATCAGTGTTTTATTCCCATACTCTTTTTTTTTTTTTTGGCTACACCATGAGGCATCTTAGTTCCCTGACCAGGGATTGAACCTGAGCCCCCTGTGATGGAAGCATGGAGTCTTAACCATTGGACCACCAGGGGAGTCCAAGCATCAGTGTTTTAAAAGCACCCTAGATGACTCCACTATGCAACCAGAATTGAGGACCGCTGCTCCAGGTAACCTGTGTTGCGGGGGGGAGAGGTTGTTATCTGGGCTGAAAGATGCTCGGTAGAACCAAGGACCAGAAATGCTGACTTCTAGTCAAGACTTTGCCACATATGTTAACTTGCTGAGGCTCCCACATCATAAGATAGGGTTTTAGTATCTGTTCTCACTATAGTACTTTTCAGCACTAGGATTATAGGAGGAGCACATGGCTCTTCATAAAGTGATGCTGGAATGTGCTTCATGATTTTCATTTGGAAAGCTAAATACATTTCTCTCATCATCAGAAAAATCATTTAATTTGAATAATTTAGAAATCAAGGTATAGTAAAGGAAATCATCCAGTATCCTTATATATACAGTCAAAGACAGAACTGGGACTAGAGGAGGAAGAAAAAGACCATGCAGGCAAATGCAATAGCTCAGAAGGACTGGTTGAAGAGCCAGACTGAGCACTGTTTCTTGTCTTGACTGTGAGAGGAGCTTGGTCACACCGTGACTAGATCCACCCAACTGCCAATCACCTGGAAGATCTATCTGAGTAGCTAATTCTTTGAAATGCACTGCACACTGGTTAAAATGCAGGTTAGTTCGCTTTCCTGATATTTCTGAGCAATGGAAGAGAAATGCACTAAAGAGTAAAGAAAGAGGGCTTCCTGGTGGCTCAGTGGTAAAGAATCCACCTGCTAGTGCAGAAGGCAAGGGTTCAACCCCTGGTCCAGGAAGAACCCACATGCCGAGGGACAAGTAAGCCTGTGTGTCACACCTCCTGAGACTGTGAGCCATGACTACTGAAGCCCACAGGCCTAGAGCCTGTGCTCCGTCCACGGCAAGAGAAACTATTGTAATGAGAGACCCTCGCACTGCAGTGAAGAGCAGCCCCTGCTTGCCACAACTGAGGAAGGCTCCGTGGGCAGCAACGAAGACCCAGTGCAGCCATGAATAAATAAATCAATCTTCAAAAAGAAAAAAGAGTAAGAAAGACAGTTAACAATTGACAGAAAATACAGACAACAGAGGAATACGTCCGTCGTGCCCTTGGGGATGCCACCAGCAAAATCCAACTGTCAGAATGTCTTCAGGATAAAAGACTCCATGTCTTTAACAAATAGATTTCAAAAAATAAGCTGAGAGGTGAAACTACAGATTCAAAAGAAATTTGAGAAAGAGCAACCAATTGTTTTGGACTTTATTTGGCTTATGATAAGAAAAAAACCTGAATTGTAAAACAGTATATTTGAGACAAGAAATTTGAACAGTAACTAGATAGGTTATCAAGGAATTATTGCTTATTTTTTATGTCACAATGGTATTGTGATTACTCTAAAATAGAGGCTTTGATTTTTAGAGATATGTAGTAAAATGTTTACAGATTAAATTATGTCATTATGGGATTTGCTTTGAAATAATATAGAAGGGGGAAATATGGATATGGTTGAAATCAGACTGGCATAATTTGATAATCATTGAAGCTGGCTAATGGCTATATGGAGGTTTATTATACCATTCTTTTTACTTTTGAATATGTTTAAAATTTTCCATGCTGAAAAGAAAAAAGTAGAAGAGAGTTATTATGTAGTAAGGAAAGAATGTTATGGAAACTAAAAAGTTGCTTTAAGATCATAATTATTTAGCGTCTTCCCAACCCCTTACCAACATAATTTTCAGTGTTACCAACAATTTCAGCATCAGCTAGTGGAAACAGACTCCTAACTTAACTGGATTCACCAGTCCAGTCTACCACTGACAATTAAAAACTGTTTAGGAAAGCAATTTTTTCTGATAGGATCATATTATAACAAGCTTTTCCAAGCCACAGTAAAGAGAGCACAGAGACAAAAGGAAAAAAAAAAAAAAACAACACTGATTCTGATTTTTTTACCCTGATAATTTGTGGTAGGTTTCTTTATTTTTTGAATATAAAGTGACAGAAATAATTTGCCATTAGAAAAGAGAAAGAATCTTTGACTATTTACAGCTTTTATACATCACAAAGTTTTTCTTGTTTTTATGTTGTGTCTTTTTTAAATTCATTTTAATTTTTGTTCCTGCATCATTTTGAACAAGTCCAAACTGGAAATCTATACAGCTCACAAAAAAGCCCTCCACCCAAAAGACCCCCCACCCCCACCCAA
>SJYA01000847.1:693764-715386 GCA_006410615.1 Neotragus moschatus | reverse complement strand
CACCCAACCCCAATGAGAAACAAGATAAATTAAAAGAATGAAATCAACTTATTTCGTTTTTTTTAAGGTAAGTCATTTGCTTATATATATACTTGTAATTATTTTTTTCAAGTTCAAACACCAAAATCCAAGAGAGAAAGGAAAAAAATAAAAAGACCCAGTCATCCGCCCCCTCCCCCCACTCCAGAATCTCAATTGACCCCTGCACGTCCAAAATAAGAAATATATATTTACAGAAAACGAAAACAAAACAGACAAAAAAGAGAAGTCGGAGGTGGATGGGCTGGGGATCTGAGAGTCAAGAGGAAGGAGAGCCCACCCCAGGGAGGGAGGCTGGGCCTCACAGAGTCAAGGTGAACCTGAAGCCTCTGTGTTTTCCCTGGGGAGGGTACCACACCAGGAAAGCTAGAAACGTGTCCCTTCTGCCATGGAGCCTCCGCAGGGCTGCGGCTCTGAGTTTGCAACCCAGCTCTGCGGTGAATTCGTGGTTTGTGGTTGCCATCATCCCTCCTCACCCCCATGCTCACACACATATGCGCGCACAGACTCACAGGCACTCACACGCATGCGCGTCACTGTGGCTCAGTGTAATGAAGACGGTGCCGGAGCACTGGCTTCTGTCAAGTAGAGGAAGAGGTGCCCTTAGGGACAAGGGCTCACTGCTCCATCTCGTCCCTTTCTGATCTCCATTGTAACATGCCGTCTAGCTCCCTCAGAGGTTTCCAGCTACTCAGAAATATTAATGCTGGGATGGTCACTGGGTAACCAAGCTCCTACTAAGATTTGCCCCTTGCTGCCACTCCTGCAAATGCTCTGAACAAACAGATGTACCCGCTGAATCAGGTGTGGGAGGCAACCTGAACGAGGGAAAAATCTGAGACCCAGGCACTGGAAACCACGTTGTTCCCTGCTCACCTTTGGAAGGTTCCATTCCCAGGTGTCAGAAAGCAAACAGAGGGTGTGACAACCCGTCCCTGGCTTTCCTCCCTTGTTTCCTTCTTCCTTTCTATATGAGGTCCTCTTAGTCCTCAGTGCATAAAGCACGATGTACCCCCTTGAGTTGCTCAAAATATACCCCCAATACAAGAACTCAAGACGTGGCATCAGACAAGCCAGGGTGAACACAGTTGAGTCTTTGGGGGAAAATGCCAGGCAGGGCGTGACTAAGCTCAGGGGTCCCTTCACTGGGGGACAGAGAGGCTGAGTCAGTGGTAGCTGTGATGTGATGAAATTCATGCCTTGCTCAAGGTTCTGTGATGGTTGGGAGAACTAGTGCACCAGAAATGGTTGAACAGCTTCTATCTGTTTTTCAGATTATGAAAGGTGACTTTTTTTTTTTTTTTAAGGGCACAGGATATACAATAAAAAGAGCACACCATCTGTGTTGGAAGCACATTCCTGGGGACAGACTCCAGGTTGCTCTTGCTAAATCTCCAAATGCCGACGCAAGTGGACTTTTTCCTCCTGCCTCCCTTGGTCAAAGTTCTGATTTTTTTCAGCCCTTCTTAAAAGCCCTCACTTGTCCTTTTTTCATGCAGCCCCACTCAAAAGTCCTTTTCTTCCTAACCCACTCCTGATCTTTCAAACCTCTCACCCAGGGTTTTTAGACTTTGCATCATTTCCTTATGTTCCCGTCACAAAAGAAAATACTAAATAAAAACGATCCGTGAGAGAAAACTTTCATTGAGCAGAACTGGGCAGAAGCAAAGCTGCCTTCTAATCCTTTTCACTTTGAGTTTTTCTAAAGATAAATGAAGAGAAAGGTGAACAAAGAATTATGATTTCCCCTAAGGAAACTGACTTTGTTGGGAACCTTGAAAATAGAAAGGACAAGATTTACTGGGAAAATGTGTTCATTCTAGGGCAAACAGTCAAAGTGCGGCCTCAAGCCACGATCACATTTGCTGACATCTATAAAAATAGATGTGGCCTACCACAGATGGCAGTGGGGTTTTTCGTGAACATCAAAAACAGCAACATAAAACAACACACACACAAATCCTTCAGGACTGAAGAAGAGGCACCAGAATGCCACTTGGTTCTCTGGTCTCTACTCCTTCAATAATCTTTTCCTCTACATAATAGCAGCCCCCATCCCATACCAGACCCCCGACCAGGAACTCCAACCTCTGTAAACCTGCAGTCTCAAGCATCACATTCTGACCAGCTTCCACCTTCCAAATTACTCTTTCTGACAGCTGGCTCAATCATTCGGTGACCCCAGCCTGCATCTCAGTCCTCTCCTCCTACTACACTTCATTATTTCCAGTTCCTTACAAAGCCCCACTTTTCTCTCACCTGGCTTTGATTCCAGGGCAAAGCATCATTACCATTTCGCAGTTGTCCTCAACCCTGTGTTTTGTGCTGCCCTCACTGAATTTGCATGCTAAGTCGCTTCAGTTATATCTGACTCTTTGCGACCCCAGGGAATAGCCCTCCAGGCTCCTCTGTCCATGGGATTCTCCAGGCAAGAACACTGGAGTGGGTAGCCATTCCCTTCTCCAGGTGATCTTTCCAACCCAGGGGCCCAATGTGGGTCCCTTGCACTGCAGGCAGGTTCTTTACTGTCTGAGCCACCAGGGAAGTACTCACTCCTAGGTCTGCACTCACTAGATCTCGGTTCCTAGATCCGTCCCTCTGCCTAGATCTAGCATCATGGGTTCAAACACAATCTGGATGCCTCTGAATTCCAAATGTATATTTTCAGGCACCACCTCTTCCTCAAATTCCAGGTTCAAGTATCCAACAGCCTAATCAACATTTCCATTTGGACATCTGATAGATATCTGAACCTCACTTAGAAGAAGGATCTCTTTCCCAGCCTGCTTAAACCCCAAGATTCTCACCTCATTAATGGTGACTCCAAACTGCCAGTTGCCGAGGCCGAAAATTCTAGGCTCATTCTTGATCTTTCTCTTTGTTTTACTCAATATCTAGCGCCTTGACAAACCCCTCAGAATATTCCTGGAATCCAATCACTTCTCATCTCCCTCACTAACACCACGGCGCAAGCCATTACATGTCTTAGCTAGATGGAGGCAACAGCCTTCCAAGTGGTCCTGCTGCTTCGCCCAATGCCCACTCCCTCTCACAGGGTACTCCCAACACAGCGGTCACCAAGCTGCATTTGAAACGGAAGCCAACTCGTATCACTCTCTACTCAGAACCTGCCAGTGACTTCTCATCTTGCTCTTGGTAAAAACCCTTACGATAATGGCCTGTAAGTTCCCTCCCCTTAGGTCAATGCCAACTCTCTGACCTCATCTGCTAGACTCTCCTCCTCACTCATGGGCCTCCTGGCTCTTTCTCAAATATGTCCAGCACACCTGAGGAAGTATGTTCTTCAAGTATTTTCCTCAAGTATGCTCAAGTTCCTCAAGTATGTTCAACTTCAGGGGCTTTGCTTTCTTTTTGGCTGAAAATCCTGTCATCTAGAAAACTCCAAGGCTCACTGCCTTGTTTCTTTTTAAGCCTTTGCTCAACTGTTACCTTTTTATAGAAACTTTTCCTTTCCACCTTATACGAAGTAGCAAGACAACACCCACCCTATCATCCCCAACCCCCTACTCAATCTGCTTCATTTTTTCTCCATGGTGCATTGAAGTGCCTGACATGAAATATATTTATTGATTTCTTGCCTGTTTCCTCTCATCAATATGTAAGCTTCAGGAGGCCACAGACCTCGCGTTCTTAAGTATCAATAAATATGAGCGCGCCAATAAACCATCTCTCCAAAACATGCTCCTACACTGCAGGCCAAGTCTCCCCAAAACAAGAGTTTCAGTCAAAAACAAAACTCTGTTTATCAACTGTAAACTTTAACAGATTTCTAAACGACAAGGGTACAGCTCACTTTCCATGAGCTTTTCTGATTTAAGAATTGTCCTTGGGCTTACTGTGTTTTTCAGTAATTTAGAAAAAAAAAAATCACCTTGAGTCTTAAAAATCTCTCTTTTGGTTGCCTAACTCTTAAATTCCTTGGGGGTCTGGTAGAATTTATAGAGACTCAATATTTGGGAGGATTATTTAACATTTTTCAGCATTTCTGGTTTGCTCAGAACACACAGATCTACTGCCTTTCAATACTATTTTATAGCTTAGAAAATCACGTCTGAGTCAGTAAATTCCATGTTAATATGTGTAAGACTCAGGATTAAATCGATCTGTTAAAAAAAAAAAAAGCCTATTTGTAATCAAATCTACCAATTTCCTTCCTGAAGAAAATAGTAATCTGGTTAGAAACCTGGAGTTTTCACTGGGGATGGGAAGATATAATTTTATTTAAAAGATTTTCTTTCTCAGAGGTAATCCAAGTTTGTGATCCACAATCATTCCAAAATTGAAAAGCTTCAGCTAACTCTATTCCCCTGATATATTTCGTTCTCCCCAGCACCCTTTACCTTCCCAATTTAAGTCAACATAACCATGATGGGGCTTGCGCTATTCTACTCAGAACAGTTTTGACTGGCGAATGGAAATCGTTGGAGAGGAGCCACCCTAAGGGTTTGTAGACCCATTTGGAAGAGTTAAGATGTAGTGTTTACCCATTTATAACTGGAAGGAAACCTATGTCTCTTTCTAATGTCAGTGTCCCCATTTTTTTCTGAACAATCAATATCTGCACAGCTTCTCCTGCAGCCTCAGCTCATAGGGAACAGCAAACAAATCTTTTATCGAATAAACCAAAGCATCTGTGTCACCATCTCTTCCCCCAGACCATTCTACCCTGATTTCACCTCATTGCTTTGGATTTTTTGAAATGCTCAGTAAAGAGCATTTTTTGGAAGAAAGATTTTTTTAAATCCACTTGTCACTGTGTCTGGTTCCTAGTTCACCTTCTGTCTTTCATTCCAATAGAGAGATAATGTTAATGATTAAAAAATATAATGTACAACAGCTCACTGGGTGTGATATTTAGAGTCTGTGGCCTTTGGGCCAAGGATAGCTGTGGAGAGTGTCATATCGCTGGAAGATTCAGACTGGAATGCAAGCATGCCCTGTCACACGGGCTTGTGCTTTGAGACAATAAAAAAGAGAGATGATACCCATGAAATGCCTCTGTGCCCTTGATCAAAGCCTTGGTGCACATTCTCACAGAGGATCCCTGATATTCTACAGCACATCTCAGCTCCATTTGGTGAAAAAAAAAAAAAAAAAAAGTCAAAGTGAAACTGAAAGCCGCTCAGTCTTTTCAGACGCTGCGACCCCATGGACTGTAGCCCGCCAGGCTCCTCTGTCCATGGGATTCTCCAGGTAAGAATACTGGAGTGGGTTGCCATTCCCTTCTCCAGGGGACCTTCTCAAACCAGAGATCAAACCTGGGTCTCTCTCATTGCAGGCAGAGTCTTTACCTTGTGAGCGACCAGGGAAGCCCTTCTCCACTAGGTGAACCTGAGGTTATCATTGGGACAGGCACACACTTTCCCAGCACTTGACCTTGAGTTGAAACATCTGGCAATAAGACACTTCTTCTTTGCTTATCATTCTCCTTTTAAAGCTTAACCATCTCCCAAGTTTAAAAAAAAATAATGAGGAAAAAACCATGAGAAATTACTAAGAGTTTCTTTGAACAATCTGAGAGTTTAGATAATGATGCGGGTTAAGAAATAGATCCCTCCTTGAGGAGGGGGATCCAAATTCGTGAAGAGGACCAGGAAAACCACCAAGTAGGCTGAGAGGTGAGGAAGAGTTGGAAGAGTTTCCAGGTAAGAAATCTGAAGGGTTCAACGAAAAAAAAAATCAGCTCGCAATGGCTAAAAACATGGGTATTTTGGTCTATTTCATATTACAGTCACCATTCTTCTTGTTCCGCGCCAACCACTGAAATTGATTTTGGTATCATAGTGCCAGAAAAGGAAGAGAGCAAATGTTCCAAAGAAGAGATGGCTCCGGAGAAGAGAAGAAGATCCTAAAGACTGTCGAGATTAAAGGAAATACGCTGATTCTATTCATTCTCTGTGAATTTCCCCACCAAACTCTGCCAGAAGGATATTTGATCAGTGATGATCAAGTAGATTTCCCCGCAATGTGCCAAAGAAAATGAAAAACGAAAAAAAGGAAACTAGAAAAGGATGGACACAGCCCCAGAAGGTCCCCGTGCTGTGCCTGATCTCACTCATCTTTTCACTCATCGGGCTTTATCCAATTACCTGGATTCGCATGCAGATAACTTTTTCAAGTCAGCTGTAGAAAGCAAGAGGCCAAGGAGACATGTGAGCTGACCAAATGGGCAACCCTGTCTTGAGAAGAAATCGAAACCATGCTACCAGAGGAACTTACATCCTACCCTAAGTCTCAGTGAGAAGGCGTTTAAACTCGCAAGGAGTCTGGTGCCCCAGGAAATACCTGGGCTCTGAAATGGACTCTCCTCTCTGCTGCTTCTCCATGGGACACCTAGCATCCAGGCCCACTAAAACCTACTCCAAATGAGAAGGTACATGTGCTCTTGGCTCAGCAACTCCAGTCCTGTGCAGATGTGGATTTTCTTTGTAAGTTTTTGCTGTTATAATGTTTCCTACCTTTTTCTATGAGCTATCTTTTTGGCAGCTTTGCTGAAGGGTTGGCTTTTTCATTTCTACCATAATCTTTAATACTAAGCACAACATCTCTGTAGTTTTGATTAAATAATTCTCTGTTGTTTCTTGATCTGAGGGTCCCCAGGAATCTTTTTGTTCCCCTCTCTGCCTCCAATGAAGAGAGCTGAGTCTAGCAGGGAATAGTCATCCCAGGCATGAAAGATGCTCTGAATAACCAGCCATTGGCTCTGCTACTCCTCATGAAGGAGCATCAGGACCCAGTATCTGTAACATGACTCCTGTGAAGGATGACGCTCCCAGGGACTCAAGATGGAACCCCTGTCTCTTTCTCTTAGCTTCCTGTGATACCACCATGATTTCAGGCAGCCTATTGGGAGACAGACAGGAGAGAAAGGATATTTGTAATTGGCTTGATTCTAAACTTTGAGCTTAAGGAGAGCTCTAGGGTCTTTCTCTAATCATCCTTGTACACAGGAATTAAACTCACCTCTTCTCTCTGCCCATATTCTCTCTCAGAGGCAGGGTTCTGAACCAGGCTTTGAGGAATGACCACACTGTGCAATTGATGTACAGAACCCCTCCCCCGCCCTCTCCCCACTGCCCCAATCAGCTATTACTTTTCCAGTGTCCTACTTCTCCTGTCTTTCCTTTGGGGCAGGCTGGACTGATGAAATGAAACAACTTTCTACATTGAACTGGGACACTTAAGAGCTCTTTCATGGCTCTTGGTATAATCCGAATGCTCTGTATGTAAGCCAACATCTGTTCTGTGGCACAAACTAAAGACTGTTTTCTTTGGAAAGTCTGATGATTACTTCCTGAGCTCGAACCATTCATCAGTGGACTGGTGGATTGCAAAAGAGGATAGTTGCAGGATTCCCTGGTCCTTGTTTGCTTAAAGGTTTTACCATTATAATCCTGGGGCAAAATGAAGGCTTCACAAGAATTCTTAGGAGACCTTTATTAGTCTTTGCAACATCCATGCCACCCTTCTTCCCGGCTCTAGGCAGCAATAACTATTATGGGGAATAACTCTTTCCTTATGAAATCAATCATATATGTGAACTTCCTTATGTTTCTACTTAGGCTTCCAGCACTAACTTCTGCCTTAAAATTAGCCTTAAGTTTGCTGTGTTTGAACTTGACTGAGTTACCCAGAAGAGGCTAAAAGGCTCTGTCTTGGGGTTGCCCTCTTCACTGTCAGCTGATTAAAACTGCTGACACCTTCAGAGTGTCATGGCTTCCTCACACAGATTCTAGAAGTCTCCTGTCCCCATGGAACACTCTGGAAGAAATCCTCTGTCTCAGTTTTTCTTGACCTTTTTTATTTGAGTGGGTTTCATGCGACATAAACATTTTTTTAAGGATAAAAAATTATTCACAATGTGTCACCCCACAAAATTCAAAAACATTTTTGTGATTTAGCCTTCAACTCATCTTCATTACAGAAACTTTTCTACGCATTCCTCCTTTTGAAGTTTTTTCCTTAGCTTTTTTCTGATCTCTGTAGACTCAAATGTGTGTGTGTGTGTGTGTGTGTGTGTGTGTGTGTGTATGGTGTGAAGGTATTTTTTCTTCCATTAGATGCTGAACATAGGGTGTGGTGGACAATTCAGGCAACATTACTCTGTGACCTAGGCTGAGAGTTAGAAATTCAGACAAGTGTTGGTTCTTCCAAGAATTTCCTATATAACCTTAGTTTCAACTGAGCATCAGATTTTGTTGTGCATCAGCTTTCTCATCTATAAAATTAAAAGACAATCGTATTCAAAGCCATTCAGAAGGAAGGTTATGGTGGAGGTGTAATTGAGCAGCTGGTGACCCTGGGAACCGCATCCTTCTTCAGGGAAGCGGAGCACAGTCAGGCTAGAAGCTGCCATAGCTCAGGGCCATTTCACATGGGAATTAAGCTAAGAATTCTCAAGCAACGAATCCTCAAATTTCTATGTGCCCCATTTCCTGCACCTGCTACCAAGAAACAACCAATGCACTTGCCCTGGTCACCTTCAGTGCCCACGAGGAATCTAGTAATAAAGTTGTTCTCCTTTCTGGGATCCTAAGTACATGTGATGTGCAGCAAGTGTGGTCCTTCATCATTCAGATGCTGTGGGGCTGATTGTACTAGGTTTGTTGGGCTCTGGTTTGAAAACATGAATACCAAGCACACGTGACAGCCCTGTGCTCCCTCAGAGTCTCATTCTAACACTGTATGTGTGCATGGGTGTGGCTGTTCTGAGGGTTAAGTTAGAATATAAGAGCACCTTGAGATCCTTGAACTGAGAACAAGAACGTAAGAGGACATGTGAGCAAGGGAAAACATGGCTGTAAGTGCCCTGGCTGTCTTCCAATTGCATCCGCGTGAAATAAAGGGTATTTTTTGCCATTTTATGTTTTTCGCAATAAGAGTTCTGTCTGGATGCCTCTCTAGCCTCTTTGCTTCCTGCTGACATGAAGTCTTGATATTTTCCCTGCTCTCAACCCTGGGAGAAGAAAGATTATTGAATCTCCCAAGGTATGTTTGCCATTTCCGTCCCCACTGAAGGCAGACCTCACCACCCCCACTCACGTTGTTGTCAAAGAGGAGATGCGGGTACATGTGGAGATGTATTTATCTAAGCAGCAAGCCTGTCTGTCCTTGCAGAGAATGGCTTCTGCATCTCCATCCTCTTAGCACTGAGCACTAATGAGACATCAGAGGACCACACGGATTCCACAGGGTTCAACAGGGACAGGCAGCAGGGCAAAAACGTTCTATTAGGAAGAAATGCTCCCTTCACATAAAGCCTAGACATGCTGTCAAACCTTGAGGTAACAGCCATCCACAGGCCAGGAAGAGCCCAGAGAAATCACAGGCTGTAATATATCCATTGAGTTCCAAATGAACACTTTCATCTACCAAAGATGCACCCCTGCTCCCCGATAATGTGAGTGGCGTTGGCAGTGTGAGGTCTATTTGTTAGGAGAGTGAGTCTGTGCATGTGTGTTTGTGATGTGTGTTGGGGCGGTGCACAAGCATGACAGAGAGACCAAATTACGTGTTGTCATGCTGTTGGGGGGAATCTGTGGAAGCAATTTATAAGCAACAAACAGCACAGCTCAGACAGAGGGGGCAAGGCCGAGCCTCTGATTTTCAGATGCTTCTACCTCACAGCCAAAGGGAACGTTCGAATAGCCCTTGATTTTGAAAGAAAATGATCAAAGACAATGAAAACGTGACGATGACATTGGGAGTTAACTACAAAGAGGATTCTGTAGAAGACTGAGGTTTCAGGCAGGCATGTTTTAGTCTTTCAAAAAATTAAAAAATGTCCCCCCTGGAAACAGGAAATATTCTTATCTGAGATCAGCGGGCAGCCCAGTGTACTCAGAGTCCTGGGGCCGCATCCCATGATGCTCTGCTCCTGGTAGATCTCGGAGACTGAGCATCTCAACATAAAGAAGGGGATGGAGCCACAGTGTGGGACTTAGGTTCCCTGTTACTCTGTCTCTGCCTCGGGTTGGGCTTAGGGCTGGCCTGCATGCCTTGACTCCCTGCGGACATCCAGGACGGCACACGTTTGGTGGTGCCCAGGTTTCTCCCTCCTCGGGAGGGGCACAGTTACAGCTGAAGGCTGCTGTGATGGGGTTCTCAATTCCCTGGCACTGCCCTGTACAGCTGTTACCTTCCCTGGTATTCCTGGCTTTGGATCAAACAACTTCCAGGCTACACATGGGCAGGAAGCTGCTTCAGAAAGTGCTTCTGAGCCTGCTGCATCTCAGATTACAAGTGGAGAGGGAAAATGAAAAGTATGATTCCGTCTTTACTGCAATTATAACCCAGGAAACAAGCTCCAAGTTTGAATTTTCATGCCCTGGGAAGGATCAAAGGAACAGACACCTAGAAGGTCATCAGCTTTGGGTCCTTTTCCAAAGCTACCAGCAACACCAATAACCAAGGGGAGGGGGCCTAAGAGACTCAGGTGCAGTTCCTGGCACCTGACAAAACCACGCTCCATTGGAGGCCTCCGTGCTTTCCCTTCCTCCTACGCTAACTTTCCTCCACTTCTGTAAGTATTTGTAGGCAAAAAAAAGTTGACATGAACACCTCATGGATGTTCTGGATATATTGAGTTCCCTGGAAGTCTCTTCACTCCACTTGACCAAGAGAGATTCATTAATGTCCTTTTTCANCTGTATGTAAGCCAACATCTGTTCTGTGGCACAAACTAAAGACTGTTTTCTTTGGAAAGTCTGATGATTACTTCCTGAGCTCGAACCATTCATCAGTGGACTGGTGGATTGCAAAAGAGGATAGTTGCAGGATTCCCTGGTCCTTGTTTGCTTAAAGGTTTTACCATTATAATCCTGGGGCAAAATGAAGGCTTCACAAGAATTCTTAGGAGACCTTTATTAGTCTTTGCAACATCCATGCCACCCTTCTTCCCGGCTCTAGGCAGCAATAACTATTATGGGGAATAACTCTTTCCTTATGAAATCAATCATATATGTGAACTTCCTTATGTTTCTACTTAGGCTTCCAGCACTAACTTCTGCCTTAAAATTAGCCTTAAGTTTGCTGTGTTTGAACTTGACTGAGTTACCCAGAAGAGGCTAAAAGGCTCTGTCTTGGGGTTGCCCTCTTCACTGTCAGCTGATTAAAACTGCTGACACCTTCAGAGTGTCATGGCTTCCTCACACAGATTCTAGAAGTCTCCTGTCCCCATGGAACACTCTGGAAGAAATCCTCTGTCTCAGTTTTTCTTGACCTTTTTTATTTGAGTGGGTTTCATGCGACATAAACATTTTTTTAAGGATAAAAAATTATTCACAATGTGTCACCCCACAAAATTCAAAAACATTTTTGTGATTTAGCCTTCAACTCATCTTCATTACAGAAACTTTTCTACGCATTCCTCCTTTTGAAGTTTTTTCCTTAGCTTTTTTCTGATCTCTGTAGACTCAAATGTGTGTGTGTGTGTGTGTGTGTGTGTGTGTGTGTGTATGGTGTGAAGGTATTTTTTCTTCCATTAGATGCTGAACATAGGGTGTGGTGGACAATTCAGGCAACATTACTCTGTGACCTAGGCTGAGAGTTAGAAATTCAGACAAGTGTTGGTTCTTCCAAGAATTTCCTATATAACCTTAGTTTCAACTGAGCATCAGATTTTGTTGTGCATCAGCTTTCTCATCTATAAAATTAAAAGACAATCGTATTCAAAGCCATTCAGAAGGAAGGTTATGGTGGAGGTGTAATTGAGCAGCTGGTGACCCTGGGAACCGCATCCTTCTTCAGGGAAGCGGAGCACAGTCAGGCTAGAAGCTGCCATAGCTCAGGGCCATTTCACATGGGAATTAAGCTAAGAATTCTCAAGCAACGAATCCTCAAATTTCTATGTGCCCCATTTCCTGCACCTGCTACCAAGAAACAACCAATGCACTTGCCCTGGTCACCTTCAGTGCCCACGAGGAATCTAGTAATAAAGTTGTTCTCCTTTCTGGGATCCTAAGTACATGTGATGTGCAGCAAGTGTGGTCCTTCATCATTCAGATGCTGTGGGGCTGATTGTACTAGGTTTGTTGGGCTCTGGTTTGAAAACATGAATACCAAGCACACGTGACAGCCCTGTGCTCCCTCAGAGTCTCATTCTAACACTGTATGTGTGCATGGGTGTGGCTGTTCTGAGGGTTAAGTTAGAATATAAGAGCACCTTGAGATCCTTGAACTGAGAACAAGAACGTAAGAGGACATGTGAGCAAGGGAAAACATGGCTGTAAGTGCCCTGGCTGTCTTCCAATTGCATCCGCGTGAAATAAAGGGTATTTTTTGCCATTTTATGTTTTTCGCAATAAGAGTTCTGTCTGGATGCCTCTCTAGCCTCTTTGCTTCCTGCTGACATGAAGTCTTGATATTTTCCCTGCTCTCAACCCTGGGAGAAGAAAGATTATTGAATCTCCCAAGGTATGTTTGCCATTTCCGTCCCCACTGAAGGCAGACCTCACCACCCCCACTCACGTTGTTGTCAAAGAGGAGATGCGGGTACATGTGGAGATGTATTTATCTAAGCAGCAAGCCTGTCTGTCCTTGCAGAGAATGGCTTCTGCATCTCCATCCTCTTAGCACTGAGCACTAATGAGACATCAGAGGACCACACGGATTCCACAGGGTTCAACAGGGACAGGCAGCAGGGCAAAAACGTTCTATTAGGAAGAAATGCTCCCTTCACATAAAGCCTAGACATGCTGTCAAACCTTGAGGTAACAGCCATCCACAGGCCAGGAAGAGCCCAGAGAAATCACAGGCTGTAATATATCCATTGAGTTCCAAATGAACACTTTCATCTACCAAAGATGCACCCCTGCTCCCCGATAATGTGAGTGGCGTTGGCAGTGTGAGGTCTATTTGTTAGGAGAGTGAGTCTGTGCATGTGTGTTTGTGATGTGTGTTGGGGCGGTGCACAAGCATGACAGAGAGACCAAATTACGTGTTGTCATGCTGTTGGGGGGAATCTGTGGAAGCAATTTATAAGCAACAAACAGCACAGCTCAGACAGAGGGGGCAAGGCCGAGCCTCTGATTTTCAGATGCTTCTACCTCACAGCCAAAGGGAACGTTCGAATAGCCCTTGATTTTGAAAGAAAATGATCAAAGACAATGAAAACGTGACGATGACATTGGGAGTTAACTACAAAGAGGATTCTGTAGAAGACTGAGGTTTCAGGCAGGCATGTTTTAGTCTTTCAAAAAATTAAAAAATGTCCCCCCTGGAAACAGGAAATATTCTTATCTGAGATCAGCGGGCAGCCCAGTGTACTCAGAGTCCTGGGGCCGCATCCCATGATGCTCTGCTCCTGGTAGATCTCGGAGACTGAGCATCTCAACATAAAGAAGGGGATGGAGCCACAGTGTGGGACTTAGGTTCCCTGTTACTCTGTCTCTGCCTCGGGTTGGGCTTAGGGCTGGCCTGCATGCCTTGACTCCCTGCGGACATCCAGGACGGCACACGTTTGGTGGTGCCCAGGTTTCTCCCTCCTCGGGAGGGGCACAGTTACAGCTGAAGGCTGCTGTGATGGGGTTCTCAATTCCCTGGCACTGCCCTGTACAGCTGTTACCTTCCCTGGTATTCCTGGCTTTGGATCAAACAACTTCCAGGCTACACATGGGCAGGAAGCTGCTTCAGAAAGTGCTTCTGAGCCTGCTGCATCTCAGATTACAAGTGGAGAGGGAAAATGAAAAGTATGATTCCGTCTTTACTGCAATTATAACCCAGGAAACAAGCTCCAAGTTTGAATTTTCATGCCCTGGGAAGGATCAAAGGAACAGACACCTAGAAGGTCATCAGCTTTGGGTCCTTTTCCAAAGCTACCAGCAACACCAATAACCAAGGGGAGGGGGCCTAAGAGACTCAGGTGCAGTTCCTGGCACCTGACAAAACCACGCTCCATTGGAGGCCTCCGTGCTTTCCCTTCCTCCTACGCTAACTTTCCTCCACTTCTGTAAGTATTTGTAGGCAAAAAAAAGTTGACATGAACACCTCATGGATGTTCTGGATATATTGAGTTCCCTGGAAGTCTCTTCACTCCACTTGACCAAGAGAGATTCATTAATGTCCTTTTTCATGAGGATGGCACTTCTCGATCCTTCCACCAGCTATTATCAGACTATTTCTTTCACTGGTTTTTAAAAAAAGTGTCATAACAGAATGAGCTGGATTTTGCTCTAAAACATTAAACTATCCCCATCCCCTGAAATAGGACCATCTAGACTTAACGGGGCCTTTGAGATAAGCACTTCTCCCCCAGACTTACATTTTAATTTTCATTAGGGTGCCTCCCAAGTTGTCTCATTCTGCCCCATCTTGCCCAGAATAATTCTTCCAGCCTCTCCTGTCTCAGTGAAGAATGGAATTTGTTCATTTTTTTGAGGAACAGACTTGTCACTGCCTGTAATGTATTTGAATTTGGTTCTCTAAAAGATGCTTTAAATTAGCACACAGTGGCAGAAGATGCCTCCCACAGAAAAATAACTCATGCTCAACGGCAAAATGAAAGTTGTAGAGAAGGCTGGTCAGGAGAAGGGAACATGATTGGTCACCAGAGCAGCTTGAGTGAAAAGACAATACCAGCTCTAAGAGTTTGTTCAGAGGGTCAAACAACAACTGACGCTGACCAGAAAGAATAGGATAGACTGCTCACTAGACCACCAATGAGGTGGTGGGAAGGATGGATGTGGCTCAGAAACCAAACGAACAGGAGGGCCATAAGGTCAGAGGTGACCTTCCAATACTATGAATCCCTTCACATTTAGAGACATGGCTGGAAATTTGTGCATTAAGCTGAAGCAAAAAGTCAGGTCTAGAAGGGAATATTTAGACTTCATCCTCATTCAGAGAGTTGCTGAAGTTGTGGAAAACAGAAAGATTGCCATAGAAGCATAGAGGAAAGGAGAAGAGGGTCAAGCTCAGAACATCACAGCAAGTCGATGCTGATGGGCCAGGACTAAGAGCAGGAATCAGTGAGGGAACACACAGAGAGGGCCAGGGGGCTAGGATCAAAATCAGAATGTGCTGCTATTATTTATAATAGCTAGAACATGGAAGCAACCTAGATGTCCATTGACAGATGCATGGATAAAGAAGTTGTGGTACATATACACAATGGAATATTAGCCATAAAAAGGAACATATTTGAGTCAGTTCTAATGAAGTGGATGAACCTAGAGCCTATTATACAGAGTGTGAAAGTCAGAAAGACAAAGATAAATATCACATAGTAACGCATATATACGGGATCTAGAAAGATGGTACTGAAGAATTTATTTGCAGGGCAGCAATGGCGAAAAAGACATAGAGAACAGCTATACGGACATGGGGAGAGGGGAGGAGAAGGTGAGATGTATGGAGAGAGTAACATGGAAACTTACATTACCATATGTAAAATAGATAGCCGATGTGAATTTGCTGTATGTCTCAAGAAACTCAAACAGGGGCTCTGTATCAACCTAGAGGGGTGGGGTGGGGAGGGAGATGGGAAGGAGGTTCAAGATGGAGGGGATATATGTATACCTATGGCTGATTCATTTGGAGGTTTGACAGAAAACAACAAAATTCTGTAAAGTAATTATTCTTCAATTAAAAAATAAAAATGAAAAAAAAAAAAAAAGACTCTACCAAGCAGTAAATTTAGGGTAGTATTCATGAGACTGAGGAGCAGAAATAAAACAAACAAACAAGAAATTATTAGATTTTATAACCAGAAGTCTAAGGCATTCACTGGAAGGTTGCCACAGTAGTTTAAGGGGAGTGACAGGATGAAGCCCGATTTTGAAGTTAAATCACAAGCATTAAGGGAGAAAATGAAGAAAGAAAGATGACCCTTTTGAGAAGCTTGTAAGTGAAAGAATTGGAGCTAGGATAGGAATTCAAGGATCTAACTGTATTGACAGAAGTTTTGGTTTTAGAGACTGTTGCAGGATTTGCTTTTGGAGATGATGGTAGGACTGATTGTTTTTAGAGATGGTTGCAGGCAGGTGTGTGGAAAAGATGGAAGATGCAACAGAAAGAATTGCTATTGGCTGGGCTGCCACAGAAGAGATCAAAGGGTGAGTAGCAGTGCCCGGAAGAGGGGCACTGTGTTGGGAGGGAGGATGGTGAAGATGAATGAAGCACAGGAGAAATGTAAAGGTAGACAGGAGAGATCGTGTGAGAAACGTGTAAAATCTGGTACCGTTTGTTAGTAATACAGTAGGAAGAGATCAGGTGAAAATGAAAATAAACACAAATTTAACAAGCCCTTGGAAGATGTCATGGGGAGCCAAGATTGGAAAATAAAAAAGATGTCTGAGCTGGGTAGGGGTTAGGTGCAATTAAATGGATCCGAGCTGTGCACTCTGGCATAGGTTTTGACCTTCTGTTCTTGGAGATGGAGTGGATGTTGGGAGAATGGGATACAGAGTCAAAAACAAAGTAGGTGTGGTGAGAAGGTGAGAGGAAGACACTGCTGGGGAGGGTGTTGTTGATGTGGGTGAATGCAGGGTGAGACCAAGGAGAGAAGTAAATGAAATCAGAGGGGTTTACGGACCAGAACAACAGAGGGACCTCGAAGAAAGGCAGACAGGATTATAGAAAAGGCTAGGTTAGTGGGCAGAGAGGAAATTTTCAGAGTTTAAGCACTGGGAGGCAGAATAATTCTGCAAGAAGGATTTGGGCATGGCCATTATGGAGAGAGCTGGATCTCTGCAGTGTTTTTAAGATAATATAATGCATAATATATTTGACTCATACTCTGAAGCCAGAAAAAATTAAACTTGCAAGTATAAATCTACCCATTTATGCACACCTCGTTATACATACACAGTGCATACATTCAAATACTGTATGCTTTTGTGTTCACGTATTATATGTGAGTATAATATACTCCGTTTTAAACTCTTTTATATTCTTCACAGCACCAGCCCAGGGGCATAATAGGCATTCAGTAGACACTGGTTTAATTGCACTAACACATTTAACCAGAACTTTTATTTTTTTCTCCTGTGTAGTACTGGAATCTACTCCATCCTGTAAACCACAACACTAAAATAATTACAAAAAAAGAGAGTTCAGGTTTAAACTGCGGAGACCAGATCTTTCAAGTAACGGATTTGTAATGGATTGGTGTTGTGCTTTTTAATTGTACCCTTAATCCACGCAGTGAGCTCCATTTCTTTCACTTTTTCCAAAGCACAAATTCTACACACGAGTCCCAAGGCTCTGGGGAATTCTACTCGTTTGCTCTGCTTTCTACCTTCAGTTCTCATCAGGAGTCTTCACCCTCATAATCACACCAGCAATTCTATTGTAAAGCACAGAACAGAACCAGAAACTCATTGTGATGAGCTCAAAGACAGATGCAAATAGACAGACTGGCAGAGAAACATGGATGACTCCTAATTCTGCCCACTTATGCTCAGGACTGCTAGCCTAATCCATCACCCTTTGGGCAAAATTCTCTTTCCTGGCTTCAGCACTGTAAATTAGAGGCCTCAAACTAATCTCTCCAAGGCATGGAAAGAGCACTGCTTTTCCTTTAAGGTTTTGGGGGGTATTCTTTGTCAGGAGAGCACATAGGTCATAGTACCCATTGGGCCCCTGTGTGATTAAGTCAATGTGGTTGGAAGGGGCTGGAGGGGGGATATATGCAGACATCCTGGGATTTTACATAATACTGGAACCTCCAAACTAGACCTAGAATATTATTAGAAGTTCTCAGACTGATGAATCTACATTTTAGTGATGTCCAAAACACCTGGTAGGTCTAAAAAAGAACTGTCCACTGGTTACACTATACCTTGTCCTGGAACTCCTTATCAGTTAGTGTGTGTTGGGATCATCCCTCTATGGAGGTAGAACGTGGAGAACCCAGAACAACCCAGTTACATGGGAAGATTAATTGAAGATAGAAGTTACTGTCACTACAGTAACTTTTTGCTATCATAATTTGATCTTTCCAGCTGTCTACTCAGTAACCTGTATTAGAGGAGAAACATCAGTCTTCCACTGCCTACAGAAGGAGTCAAAGCCCTTGGCCTGTGCTACCCGGTATCAATGTTAGGAATTTATAAACTACACACTCATGTGACAGCTTATTGGAAATGATTCCCAACTGGGAGTCTTATTTTTGTGTCCCATGAGCCTTAAATAAAAGCGAGAGAAAGATGAGATGGTTTATATGTCTTTACACTCTGGAATCTGTCTCTTTCCTCCCTACTCTATAACTCTCAGTGTTCCTTACCTTCTCCCTCTTTCCTTTACCATCACTTTATTCCCAGGAAAGGAAATGAGAACCCTAATGTGAGCTAGGTGTTTCAATATCTAAATGTCTAATATGGCTTAATATGGCACCCTTCCTGGGATGACTTTCACTTAAATGCCAGATGAGCAGCTCAGGACTAAAGGGATAACTGTGTGTGGGAAGGCAGTAGTTGTAGTGAGGCTGAGGAATAAAAAGGAAAGGTCTTTTCAGGACCCCTGAAGTCACACCATGGGCCATATGCCATTTGTAGGGCCAGACCCATTCCAGTGTAACTGCCTACCCTGAGCTGCTTCTCATCCACAGAGTTCCTTAGACAAGGAGGAGAATCTCTTGACACTTAAGCGAAGAATTAAACGCTCAACCAGTATCTGGCAATCTACTGAGCACACATTTCTTATATGGCTTTGGGTTCAGACAGCATAGAAGGTATGGCCGAATACCTAGAAATCCCTAATACATTCATCAGCACTGCAGCTGCATCATTTATGCACACATCTGAATCATTCTTAACACACCAGACACACACAGAGTGTCAAACAGACAGGGCTTTTTTTTTTTTTTTTTTAAGAGATGGAAATTAAAAGAATAAAGTGAGTTTTGGAATAACTTTTTTCCAAAGGCTATTGCCCAAACAATCTGGTTATTCTGTGCCTAAATCCTGAACTAAGCAAAGAACAAACGAATTAAATTAAAGACAAAAATAAAGAAACCCTAGTTCTTAAATGAGATGTGCAGGTGACCAGCACGCTGCGTTTTGGCAACACAGTGTCTTCACCTCCTGTGCAGAGAATTCACCATGGGAGACTCTCTGATGGCCACGGAAGACTGGGCGGGTGATATTCCCTTAATTTTCTAGACGACTCCTATTTGTATCACATTACACATGCGTTTTGGCACTACTGACACCACCAACATTTAATGGAATCATTTGGGAATTTTTCTCTCCCTCAGTACACCATGGCTGTGGCCAGTACAGGGGAAACCCACATCAGGGATGTTTCCCACATTCTGGCTGAAGATACACAGTGACATATTTTGAAATTACAAGATCCACTGTACATGCGTCACTCTGAAGGGTGTGCACACTCTTAATGCAGGCAAATTGAAGGGTCAGATTATCTGAAGTCGGTAGAAACGCTGAAATTTCAGCATGGCCACCGAGAGGAGGGATACAGGACAACACCTACCAACTCGCTTCCACAGTGGAAGGGAATGGTGGAGGACACGAGAGATAGAAAGCACGGATTCTGAAGACACTTGGAACCACCAGCCCTCTCGAGGGTGTCTGTGGAATCTCACAGTTTGGATGGATTGAGTCTTTGTCCAGACCCATCTGTGGAAGAAATGGGGCTGATAGCGGAATTCATCCTCGTGGATTTGGAAGGAAGTTAACATCGAGAACTTGGCATTGCTCAGCCTTCGTTTCTGTAAGTTTTCTTGGGCAGGCTGTGAATATTTTATTTGGGCTCAATTCAAACATCCAGTTGAAGAGAAGTGGCCAACTGGGGCCAAAGAGGGTTTTAGAGAAATGAAATTAACCAGCCAACAGTTTTTGATGATGGGACAATTGGACAGAAATGTAATATCCCAGTGAAATGGATTTGGAAATTTCATCCTGCGGTACAAAGAGAGAGAAGGCTACCACCCTTCACAGAGACAACAATCCAGTGAAAGAAATTCTACTTGTCTAGTCAACCCCAGGTCAGGTTCTGCTCGAGACAAACAGCACTTTCTTGATGGTGGAAGTGAGGACTGCTACTGCTAAGTCGCTTCAGTTGTGTCCGACTCTGTGCGACCCCATAGACAGCAGCCCACCAGGCTCCCCTGTCCCTGGGATTCTCCAGGCAAGAACACTGGAGTGGGTTGCCATTTCCTTCTCCAATGCATGAAAGTGAAGAGTGAAAGTGAAGTTGCTCAGTCGTGTCCGACTCTTAGCGACCCCATGGACTGCAGCCTACCAGGCTCTTCTGTCCATGGGATTTTCCAGGCAAGAGTACTGGAGTGGGGTGCCATTGTCTTCTCCAGAAGTGAGGACAAGGCAGATATAAAGTCACTACAGGCACCACCCTTCCCGGACTCACCCTTCCACCTCTAAAACCAACTTTGTAACCTTTCTAAGAGAATCTCCTGGCCAATGAGTTTGGAGCAGATCTGGTAATCTTTTCCGGAAAAGCATGCAAATTTGTAAGACACAGATCCAGAGTTACCCTCCCATAACCAGATATCACATGTTTCCAGGAAGCAGACGTCATGGCAATTTTCCAGGTGTGCCTGTGGTGGTGATTTCTCAGGAGAAAGGAAGTGGGCAGGAAGAAGGCTGGAGTCCAGGTACTAGGGAGAAAAGACTGAGCTGCGGGGAGATTTCTCAAGATGGAGCTTCCTGAAATCTCTTAGCCACATCAAGAAGGAGAGATTGATTTGACCTCAATTCTGGTTTAAGCCCTTTGGGGAATCTTTCCTACCTTAGGTACCCACAGGAGAAATATGGCGCCACCAGCTTGACCTGGCACGGATGCTGGTGATCTGTGGTCCACCTAGAAGACAGAAGCTGGGCCTGGGGTTTGCCTGAAGCCAAACTGGACCCAAGCCAAGCCCAGTCATACCCGCCGTCTATGACTACCTCTCACAGGCCAGTGAGAAGACTGGTGAAGTGGGTGGTAAGGACCCACAGCCCTTCCCCAGCTTCGTCACCACTGTGGCCTCCATTTCCGCTCACTGTTCTCCAGACACCCTGCAGCCAAAGCCATACAAAACTTCCAAAACTTCCCCGAAACAGAAAATGAAACCCCTTAACAAAACACTTCCCCCTTCATTCCCATCCCCACCCCACTCCCTCCAGCCAACACCCTGAATACTCACAAGAGAACACTTTATCTATACAAAATGAATTAGAAAACAAAATATTTACATATGAAATAAACACCATCTTGGTTTCTATCACCAGTGGGAGACAACGGAGCCCCCTTTGTTCTAGATTGCTGTTCGCTATGGTTGGTTTGGTTTTTTATTTGAAAGGGGTGAGGTAAGAGGAAGAGTGAGGGAGGGGCCCCTGACCTGGGATCGAGTCAGGGTGAAGAATGTTTGATGGCCCTTCGCCTTCTTCCTCCTGGAGACACCTCACGCCCTCTGTCCTCTCGCTCCAAGTCTTTCCTTGAATCTAAGGTAAAGCACTCCGTGCTCCTCTCTCCAAATCTGTGAGAGGTTCAGCCCCTTGCCCCCAGGTTCGTTTTAGAAAGAAAACAAAGCTTTACAAGGCCTTCAGTTGGCTTGAAAATGAAAGACACTGAGGTAAAAATCAAGGAGAGGGGGGGTCGCAGT
>SJYA01000847.1:654812-693598 GCA_006410615.1 Neotragus moschatus | reverse complement strand
GGGGGTGAGTTGGGGTGGGTGGGATTTCTCCAAGAGACATGGCAGCTTCCTTCAGAGGAGGATGAGCACCTTTCGGGTTTATGTGTCCTGTGTGTAACATGGAGATCCTGTGGCCAAGCTTCCAAACTGACCCAGCTCTTTGGCTGCCACTTGGGGAGAGGGGACGTTGGCAGAAGAGTGGAACTGAACCCCGGAACACATCTACCCCAAGTTTTGGGACTGGCAGTGACAAGTAGTTGTTTCCCTTCTCAAGTTTCCAACTTTGAGTGAAGGGGGCTTCCTGTCTGCCAGTACCCTCATCCCTGGAATTTTATATGTATACATATATATATATATATATACACACACACATAATTTTTTATTCTTGTATAGTACGATCTGGGAGATGAAGGAGGTGCTGCAGGAAGGAGGAGGGGCTTCTACAGAGTGTCCACATGGGGCTCAATGTCACATTCTCTGGGAGCCAGACCCAACGAGGTAGCAGGGGACTCCCTCTCCATCTCCCGCCCCCTCTTTCAAATCTCTTCCCTTCCTTTTCCTGTCTCCTGAGCTGTACTTGAGGAGCAAGCTCAAAGCTGTGCACTGTCTGTTCCCTATCACTTGTGGCTAATTCAGTGGGTAACAAGCCTGCTCGCCTAGCTCCAGGTTAAGTAAGAAGGGATCAAAGCACTGAAAACATCCCCCTCTCTCACTTACCCTATCATAAACGATGCCCCTTGCCCTTGAAAGTGTTCTTTTAGCTCCTTCCCACAAACTGGCCAGCTGAGGGTCTCAAAAGCTCAAATGAGCTTTGCCCACTCTTCTGCCCTCGGTTATGTGCAAAAGAATCCTGGCTGCTTATGTTTCCTTTTAGCCTTCCTGGAAAGTTCTTGGCCAAGACTAGTTGAAAGTCCTGGCAACCATGAAGGAATTATTTTTGTGTATGTTGCTCTTGTAGGAATGTTCACCCACATGTTTTGTCTAGGCCACAGAAACTTCTTGTCAAGAACTTCCATTCTCCTTATTCAGGAAAGGTGAAGGGGGAGAGAGAGCCATAATTCAGATAACACAGGACCATCTTTGTTTGTATACAAGCCAAAAAAAGTCTGTTGCTTAGGGATACTGAAGAAACAGCTTTATGGGGTCAAGGTTGCCTTCTATACAAATAGGCCTCTGACAACAGGTGTGTATAGACAATAGGTGTGCAAGTGTATACAGACACACATGCACAGGCAGTCCCTCCTTCTTTGCCTCTAATGTGCCACGAAACACTGCTCTTATGTTCTTTTCATCATCTGTCAATGACTTTTCACTCCAGTTCACCATCATCATGGAATTGGAGAAAACTTTTTTTGGCTTATATATAAACACACAAGGCTTCCCACCCTCTGCTTGGCGCCTGATCCCCAAACACACGCCATCTAAGCAACAAGAATCTAGCAAAAGCCTCTTTTCATTCACAGGCAGTAAGCTAATAGATCTTATGGGAATGCTTTTGCTTCCTCACCTACACATACAGATCAGTTCAGCAAGAGGTATGCTACGTTCCCCGTGGCCTCCTCCTGCTTCTTCTTGGCTTCGCTCCAACTGGGTGGCAAAGAGTCCTTCCATGCCAGGAGCAAGATCCCCTGTGGCCACTGCCTTCTCGGCTCTAGCTGAGCCAGCCCACTTATCCACTCTCCGGAACTGGGAATGGCGGCCTACCGTATCCTCTCGCGGGAACTGGGAACGGGGACAGGATGGACAGACGGGAAGGAGGAGGAAGTAGGAAGAGGGTGCTGGAAAGGGGGCAGAGATGGTGCTGGTTACCAGGCTCGCCCTCAGAAGGAATCAGAACTCCAGGATCTCAAAAATAAATGAAAACGACAAGAAAGGAGCAAATGGGAACCAAGTTCACCCCCTTACCCCCCGTTCGCCCTCCGTGACATGCATGCCACACGCCCACAGCCAGACCCTCCCGGACGCACCTTCGGCCTCTCTCTTCCCTCACTCAGACATCAGACTCAATACTAGACAGTTTCTCATACACATGCCCATTGCTGGAGCCATTGAAAGCCCTGGGGTTTTTGTTGTTAGGCACACAGGGGTTGGACTGGTTCCCTATACAGATGTCTTTCTGGAAGCGGCCCGGCACAGCCCCGTGCAGGGCCGAGACCACCGGCTTGTTGCTCACAAGGGCCCGGAAGTCCGGCCTGGCCTTCGGCGCCCCAGCCACCGTGGGCTGCCTGAAGAAGTAGGATTTGCTGCCGTGGAGCAAGCACTGGTCGTCCCCAAAAGTGGGGATGAAAGGGTTCTGCGTGACCCGGTCGGGGTAGAGCGACTTGCTGAGCATGTAGCCACCGCCGCCGCTGGGATTGCCGTGGTGGTGATGTCCCGCGGCCGGCGCCGCCGTCTTGCCATCGTTGCTGCCACTGAAAGCGCTCTCGCCCGCCGGCATCTCGAACATGTGTGCGTAGGGGCTGCCGTCCAGGAAGCGGCCCTTGTCCTTGAGGCTCACGCTGCGCGGGGCCAGGGCGGCCTCTTCTTTCTGCAGGTCCACGAACGTGTCGTAGGAGTGTTGGCGCCTCAGCTTGTTCCGGGGCTTCTTCTGCGCCTTGGAGTTGGTGGGGCTCTGCGGGTACTTAGACGCTGCGGACGTCACGGCCGCCACCGGGGCGGCCGGCTGATCCAACTCCTGCAGCGAGTTGTCCTCGCTAATGTCGTACAGGTTGCCGGCCTTCTTGCACGCCTCGCAGCGGATGCAGGCCGGCCTGCCCGAGTTCTGGCCAGCCACCACCGCCGTTGCTGCTGTCGCCGTAGAGTAGTTGTGCAGCTTGGACGGGCAGCTGCGGCAGAAGTTGCCCCCCGGGCGCTCCTCCCAGTCCACGTTGGTCAGGTTCTTCTCCCAGGGGGCCGGGACCCCGCCTACGACGCCCCCGCCGTGCTTGTCGCCCGTGCCGTGCTTAAGATGATGAGCTCGGTTGGTACAGGGCCCTCCGCCACCCACTGAGTCGCGCTTGAAATCCTCGCCACGCTCCTTGTAGAGGTCGGTCAGGTCCACGTGCTCCCAGTGCGGCGAGGTCTCCTTGGCACGGAACTGGTCCAGGTAGAAGTCCCGCAGCCCGTCCTTGTCCCGAAAGTAGCGCTTGTGGTCCGGGGAGCGGGGCGGCCGGCGACGGTAGGCCAGCTCTATCTCGTCGAACTCGCGGCGGGACTTGGCTGAGGCCGGACGCTTCTTCAGGCTGTCCTTGTACTGCTGCTTCCGTCTCTTGGCCGCATTGCCCTCAATGTTGCCGTAGGTGACCGTGTGGGTGGAGATGTCCGACACGTCGGAGCGGATCAGGTCGTCGTGGCCGCCATAGCGGTCACTCTTGAACGAGAACTTGCCGTACAGGTCGCCGAGCTGGCTGTGCTTGGACGAGGGGAGGCCAATGTCCAGGGGCTTCTTGCCCAGGGCCCGGGGCTGTGTGGTGAAGGGCGGGTTGTCGCAGTCGTAGAGCCCATCTATGGAGCTGGCGCTGCCGATGCTGTGGGGCCGGTGGTGGTGGTGGTAGTGGTCCTGGTAGACGTTGCTGTCCTTGAGCTGCAGGTTCCCGAAAGTCCTTTCCACCTCACTGATGTAGTCGCTGAACAGGTTCTCCTCGCAGGGCGGGTTATTGTAGGACTTGCAGTCCGAGTGCGTGAAGCTGCGGCGGTGCTCGGAGATGTCATAGACAGACGACTCGCGGCGGATGAAGTCCAGGGCGCTCTGCGGTGAGCCATTCACACCCGACAGGTTGGCCATGTTCTTGGCCGTGCGCAGCAGACGCAGGATATTGGAGTGCGTGTTGTTCATGGTGGCGGTGGGGGAGTTCATCACGGATTGGCGCTCCTCAATGGCCACGCCGTGGATGCAGCTGTAGATACCCTGCAGAGAGGATGAGACGGGTTAGGTCTCTCGTGAGGCTGGAAGGGACCCTCAAGTGGATCCCTACCCCTGATAACTGCCTAAATGGTTGAGAAAAGTCCAGGAAAACATGACAGGTGGTCTTATAGACTCATAGAAACCTGTGTCTAGAAGCTCGCCTGCCTTGTGCTGTGCTGTGCTCTCCTTCAGTCGTGTTTGACTCTTTGGGACCCCATGGTCTGTAGCCTGCCAGGATCCTCTGTTTCATGGGATTTTCCAGGCAAGAACCCAGTGGGTTGCCACTTGCTTGCCATATTCACCAGCATTTAGCAAGTCTCATCATGAACTGTAGGGCTTTCCAGGTGGGGCTAGTGGTAAAGACCCTACCTTCCACTGCAGGAGATATAAGAGACAAGGGTTCCATCCTTGGGTCAGGAAGAGTCCCCTAAAGAAGGAAATGGCAACCTACTCCATTATTCCTGCCTGGAGAATCCCTCGGACAAAGGAGTCTGGCAGGCTACTGTTCATAGAGTCACAAAGAGTTGGACATGACTGAAGCAACTTAGACTGTAACACGCATCATAAGTTGGGGTCTGATTAGATAGGCTTGGCTTTCCAAAAGGGGCCTCAGTGCATACACCAAGTGATCTAAGCAAATGGACTGGAATCGCAAGACATGAGATTCATGCCTCATTCTGCCACTGATTTGTACTGATTTTTCTTTCTGCTCTGAGGTTTTTGCTTCACAGAAATGAGGCCATGATACCAACTGATAGCAAACAACACTGTCAGCCTTCTGGAAATCAACAGAAATGCTTTACAGATGTTGGGGTTGTTCTGCCCTGGCTGGTCACCCCTGGCTGGCAGTAAAGATTGGGGAGCCCAGGCGCTCACAATTGCCACTCTTTACCAGCTCTGACAAATTTGAGCAGCTTTTAGGATTTTGATCATCAGATCACAGCTGAGCAATTCTCTCCCTGAGCCAAGCATGAACCAAATTCAACAGGACAATTAGGCAGCTTTGAGGTCAAGGAAGGATATTTCTGCTGCTGTGACTTACACCGTGGGAGGGAGGACCGGGGACAGATATTAAGGACTAAATCACAATCATGAATCCCCCTGTTGGAGTGGAGTAGTCGGGGAGGGGTGGAGCCATAATGTAAAACAGATGTGAAAAAGAATGTATATACATGTATAATTGAATCACTTTGCNAGAAGGGGACGACTGAGGATGAGATGGCTGGATGGCATCACTGACTCGATGGGCGTGAGTCTGAGTGAACTTTGGGAGTTGGTAATGGACAGGGAGGCCTGGCGTGCTGCGATTCATGGGGTTGCAAAGAGTCGGACACGACTGAGTGACTGAACTGAACTGAACTCAATAAAATGAATTTTAAAAGAATTCCCTTGTCGAATGCTCTCCTTTATTCTCTTTAGCTCCAGGTTTCTTCCTTCAAGTTTCTCACTCATTGTGATCATAAATAATACTATCTTAACATTAGTATTGATTGAGAACGCCCTGGGTGCAGCTTCTTGTGTAGAGCCCCGTCTGAGATGGAGAGGCTTGGGCTCAAGTCTAAAGTCAGGCCAACCTCCTGCCAATCTCTAGTTCCCTGCCTTGAAAGGTGGACATATTTGGCACTTTTCCACCTGGCAAGGAAGGTCTTTGCAGAAGAAGTTGGTTGAACAGTGTCTTTAAAACAAGGGGAATTCATTTGGAAAGGGGCTGTCCCGATTGAGGGAGGAGGATGAGAGGAGAGAAGATTCAAAAGGAGAGTGGCAGCTAGATGGGAAAGAAGGATGGTTTGCATGAGATGAGCATCCCTGCCCTGGAGGCAGCCACAAGATAAGAGATCTACAAGAGAATTGGGAGATTAATATATATATATACACACACACAATAGGGGCTTCCCAGGTGGCACAGTGGTAAAGAATCTGCCTGCCAATACAGGAGATGCAAGAGATGCGGCTTCAATCCCTAGGTTGGAAAGGTTCCCTGAGTAGGAACTGGCAACCCACTCCAGTATGCTTGCCTGAAAAATCCTGTGGACGAGGAGCCTGGTGAGCTAAAGTCCATGGGGCTGCTAAAAGTCAGACATGACTGAGTGCAGAAGAGAAGATATATAGACTACCATGTGTAAAGTAGCAGTAGGAAGCTTCTGTGTGGCACAGGGAGCTCAGCTCGGTGCTCTGTGATGACCTAGAGGAGTGAGATAGGGGTGGGGATGGGAGGGAGGTCCAAGAGGAAGGGATATATGTATACATACAGCTGATTCACTTCATTGTACCACAGAAATTAACACAACACTGTAAAGCAATTATACTCCCATTAAAAAAAGAGAGAGAGAGTTCCCTTGCTTTCTTCTCCTTTCTGACCCTTCTTGATTATGGCCAGGAGAAAATGCACTTGTCCTCTCCAGAGCCATTGATTATGTCGAGGGGCGATAAATAGGATTTCTACAACAGGCTTCCTGTGCTGTGGCCAGCCCCCTGTCTGGGGTCTTGGGAAGCGCCACGAGGTACAGAAAGGTGGCTTAGGGACTACAAGTCCCAGCCTCCTGCTTCCAGTTAACTGAATGGCCTGAAGCAGCTCACAGCCAGAGAGGACATTTTTCTCGAGAACTAAAATACTATAGGAAAATGACCAAAAGATGGGACAACTTAATGAGTACTCCGTTTTCTTACATAACCCCATTAGAGACAAAGTTGGTTACATCTGAAGTCTAGATCTCTATGCTAAGAGGACATCTGAGTTCACTTCTCATGAATGAATCTCATAACTTTATTAACAAAATAAAAAATCTGCTTTTTTAAGAAAAGGAAAAAAAAAAAAAACTCTTCCCTGTGACCCTTTATTCATATTCAACACTGTGCTTCAAATCTCACTTTAGACTAGTCATGTAGAAGAAAACTAAATAAAGAAGGACTTGAGTGGTACTCTTGCTCCAATTAAGGTAGTTTCTGGAATGCAAATTTCTTAACAGGTCAGGACTTATTTTTGAAAGTTCTGTTAAGCTCCTGAATGTTCCAAATGCATACATGGTTAAAATATAAAGCAGGATGGTGAAACGACCAATATATATTTGCATGTCAGAATAAGAGAGAGATATGTCATGATTTATACAGAAATGTGTGTTTTAAAAGGATTAAATGATTAATCTAGCCTATGCAGAATTAACTAATAGTGATGAAAGGCACCTGGGGAAAGGCCAAATGTTTCATTTTGATATATCTGCCAGTTCTTTTTAAGAACCAAATGCCCAAACCCCACACAGAAAGCTATTTCTTGAAGGAAAAACAGCATCACCTGTTCTCTGAGCCACTTGAAATGATGTCATACTACCCCCTGGGGAAATGTACATGATGCGGCTTCTTGCTTTCGCAGCCTCAGGCTGGAGTTAGTGCCCCTCTGGACTCTCTGCTTTGCATGGCGCTAGGCTAAGCTTCCTTTCCCAAGTTCCAGGCACCTGAATCAAACCACTTACTCTGCTGATGGAGAAGACCATGCCGGGCTTGCCAGAACAGACACCCATAAAGCAGTGCCGGAACTGCCAATAGAAGAGGTGTTCGCAGATGAAGGTGATGAGGCTGAGAGCCATGGCCGCCCCCAGCATGTAGAAGACGCCTGCCATGTTGTCAATGTCCAGCTGGCTACTCATGACCTCGTTCTTCTCATTGTGGCAGATGCCTGTGAGCCACAGAGCTTCCAGCTCCTCCATCTCCCCTGGGGGCCGGGCAGGAAGGAGAGAAGAGAGGGGGAGAGAGGGGTGTTGAGAAAAGAGAGGAAAACATGAGAGAGAGGGAAAGAGACATAAAGAAAACCAAGAGAGAAAGTTAGTAATTTTATTAATACTGTTAAACTTATCAAGGTATTCAACAAGTGGTCAATGAAAACACAATGTGGGTACCAGAGGTGATACAGAGACAGAAGACATTACCTCTGTGCCCTGTATGAATGTGTGCAAGTTTTAGTTGCTTAGACTCTTTGAGACCCCGTGGACCGTAGCTCCTCTGTCCATGGAATTCTCCAAGTAAGAACCCTGGAGTGGGTAGCCATACCCTCCTTCAGGGGATCTTCCCGACCCAGGGACAGAACCTAGGTGTCCTACATACCAGGAAGATTCTTTACCGTCCGAGCCAGGTAAGCCTTAGCTACCCAGTGTAAGTTGGTATATAAACAATCAGTATGACAAGCTGTATGTAAGTAATAAAAGCTTCCCGAATTAGTCGGGGTAATTTTGTATGGTGGCCAGTGGGTTTTCATGAGGAAGGTAGGATTTGGAGGTGACATGATGAATGGGTAAATTTTAATAGATATTTTACAAAAAGGCACTCCAGACAGCAGAGAGAGCATGATCAAGGGGAGGAAGGAGAAAAAGACAAGTCGTGTTTGGGAAAGGCTGGCAGAACAATTCAAATACAATAACAGTTGGTTAAAGAAGCTGAATACAAAAGGTTGATGAAAGATTGCTGAGCACCTGAGTATCAGACTAAGCACTTTGCATGGGTTTTATTTTTTTTTGTAGACAGCAAAGAACAACATAATGGGAAGAAGCGATTCAGAAAATTGCTCTCAAAAAATGTGCAAAGCAAGTTGAGTTGGGGGAGGAGAGACAGAGGCAAATCGGTGGAGAGATTGATTGATTCCCTAGAGGCCCTCAGACTTCCTGATCTCTTGTTGAAAACAGAAATATTCACAGAAAAAGGGAGGAAGCTGGAATAAAATGAGACCACCAAATTCGGACCTGCCTCCTTTTAATGCCGCTTAGAGAAGTTTTGATTAATTCAAGTCATGCCAGGTTACAACAACCTTGATCCACTTCAGTGGATAATAGGAACTAGAAAGGTAGAAATTGTAGGCAAGAGGAAAATAAAAGAAACCATGAGCCTGAGAATGCATCTAACTCTAGAGAAGCAAAAATCTGAAAATCTCATGAAGAAAATTGCTAGTTCTGGCTTAAAACGTGAAATCTGTTTGCCTAGTCTGACTGGCGGAGAAGGTNTTAACAAAATAAAAAATCTGCTTTTTTAAGAAAAGGAAAAAAAAAAAAAACTCTTCCCTGTGACCCTTTATTCATATTCAACACTGTGCTTCAAATCTCACTTTAGACTAGTCATGTAGAAGAAAACTAAATAAAGAAGGACTTGAGTGGTACTCTTGCTCCAATTAAGGTAGTTTCTGGAATGCAAATTTCTTAACAGGTCAGGACTTATTTTTGAAAGTTCTGTTAAGCTCCTGAATGTTCCAAATGCATACATGGTTAAAATATAAAGCAGGATGGTGAAACGACCAATATATATTTGCATGTCAGAATAAGAGAGAGATATGTCATGATTTATACAGAAATGTGTGTTTTAAAAGGATTAAATGATTAATCTAGCCTATGCAGAATTAACTAATAGTGATGAAAGGCACCTGGGGAAAGGCCAAATGTTTCATTTTGATATATCTGCCAGTTCTTTTTAAGAACCAAATGCCCAAACCCCACACAGAAAGCTATTTCTTGAAGGAAAAACAGCATCACCTGTTCTCTGAGCCACTTGAAATGATGTCATACTACCCCCTGGGGAAATGTACATGATGCGGCTTCTTGCTTTCGCAGCCTCAGGCTGGAGTTAGTGCCCCTCTGGACTCTCTGCTTTGCATGGCGCTAGGCTAAGCTTCCTTTCCCAAGTTCCAGGCACCTGAATCAAACCACTTACTCTGCTGATGGAGAAGACCATGCCGGGCTTGCCAGAACAGACACCCATAAAGCAGTGCCGGAACTGCCAATAGAAGAGGTGTTCGCAGATGAAGGTGATGAGGCTGAGAGCCATGGCCGCCCCCAGCATGTAGAAGACGCCTGCCATGTTGTCAATGTCCAGCTGGCTACTCATGACCTCGTTCTTCTCATTGTGGCAGATGCCTGTGAGCCACAGAGCTTCCAGCTCCTCCATCTCCCCTGGGGGCCGGGCAGGAAGGAGAGAAGAGAGGGGGAGAGAGGGGTGTTGAGAAAAGAGAGGAAAACATGAGAGAGAGGGAAAGAGACATAAAGAAAACCAAGAGAGAAAGTTAGTAATTTTATTAATACTGTTAAACTTATCAAGGTATTCAACAAGTGGTCAATGAAAACACAATGTGGGTACCAGAGGTGATACAGAGACAGAAGACATTACCTCTGTGCCCTGTATGAATGTGTGCAAGTTTTAGTTGCTTAGACTCTTTGAGACCCCGTGGACCGTAGCTCCTCTGTCCATGGAATTCTCCAAGTAAGAACCCTGGAGTGGGTAGCCATACCCTCCTTCAGGGGATCTTCCCGACCCAGGGACAGAACCTAGGTGTCCTACATACCAGGAAGATTCTTTACCGTCCGAGCCAGGTAAGCCTTAGCTACCCAGTGTAAGTTGGTATATAAACAATCAGTATGACAAGCTGTATGTAAGTAATAAAAGCTTCCCGAATTAGTCGGGGTAATTTTGTATGGTGGCCAGTGGGTTTTCATGAGGAAGGTAGGATTTGGAGGTGACATGATGAATGGGTAAATTTTAATAGATATTTTACAAAAAGGCACTCCAGACAGCAGAGAGAGCATGATCAAGGGGAGGAAGGAGAAAAAGACAAGTCGTGTTTGGGAAAGGCTGGCAGAACAATTCAAATACAATAACAGTTGGTTAAAGAAGCTGAATACAAAAGGTTGATGAAAGATTGCTGAGCACCTGAGTATCAGACTAAGCACTTTGCATGGGTTTTATTTTTTTTTGTAGACAGCAAAGAACAACATAATGGGAAGAAGCGATTCAGAAAATTGCTCTCAAAAAATGTGCAAAGCAAGTTGAGTTGGGGGAGGAGAGACAGAGGCAAATCGGTGGAGAGATTGATTGATTCCCTAGAGGCCCTCAGACTTCCTGATCTCTTGTTGAAAACAGAAATATTCACAGAAAAAGGGAGGAAGCTGGAATAAAATGAGACCACCAAATTCGGACCTGCCTCCTTTTAATGCCGCTTAGAGAAGTTTTGATTAATTCAAGTCATGCCAGGTTACAACAACCTTGATCCACTTCAGTGGATAATAGGAACTAGAAAGGTAGAAATTGTAGGCAAGAGGAAAATAAAAGAAACCATGAGCCTGAGAATGCATCTAACTCTAGAGAAGCAAAAATCTGAAAATCTCATGAAGAAAATTGCTAGTTCTGGCTTAAAACGTGAAATCTGTTTGCCTAGTCTGACTGGCGGAGAAGGTAATGGCAACCCACTCCAGTACTCTTGCCTGGGAAATCCCATGGATGGAGGAGCCTGGTGGGCTGCAGTCCATGGGGTCACTGCTGAGCGACTGCACTTTCACTTTTCACTTTCATGCATTGGAGAAGGAAATGGCAACCCACTCCAGTGTTCTTACCTGGAGAATCCCAGGGACGAGGGAGCCTGGTGGGCTGCCGTCTATGGGGTTGCACAGAGTCGGACACGACTGAAGCGACTTAGCAGCAGCAGCAGCAGTCTGACTGGAGCTCTGGTGTATGTGTGTGTTAGTCGCTCAGTCGTGTCCAGCTCGTTCCTCTGTTCATGGAATTCTCCAGACAAGAATAATGGAGTGGGTTACCATTCCCTTCTTCAGGAGATCTTCCCAACCCAGGGACTGAACCTGGGTCCACCACGTTGCAGGCAGATCCTCTACCGTCTGAGCCTCCGGGAAGCCCAGGAATCTCTGGTGCCTTTTGCGAATCGTCTCTGCTGCTGCTCTTCACTTATCGCCACAGCTACATTACCGTGACAGACGCTCTTACACTAAAAAGGCTTGGAACACTCCACCTGGAACCCCATCCTCTTTCCATTGTTCATCAAATCACTTTTTGCTCATTTCTTGGCTCAAACTTGGATGATTTTCCTAACTGAACAACTGACTTCACCTGGAGTCTGCCAATCCAGCTATCTTGTCTTCTCCCTATCAGCAAAGATTCAGCAGACACAATTGGGGAACTGCTGGGTTGATGGCCTGTGGGGCCAAGTACAGTCAGGCTGCTCATTGTAACAGGATTAGCTTCTGTGAAACTACAAGGAGAAGGAGGTCCTTTAGACAATAAAGTGAAGCGGGATGTGGAAGGTGTGAGCAAAATAAAATAGGAGATTAGGTTTCTCAAAGCAAGTTGTCTCTTCAAGGAATCACTCTGGAGAGTGAGTACCTTCCAGTGTGTCTGTCTCTGAGGACCTGGCCCTGCTTCCTATCTCTCCCACTGAGAGAGGCAAAACAGGAGAGGGAAAGATGAACAAATGGCCATGAATGGGTTTCTTTGCCATTTCTCTGGGACCAGAGAGAGCAGAGAAAGGTCTGTATAGTCAAAGCTACAGTTTTTCCAGTAGTCATATATGGATGTGAGAGCTGGACCCTAAAGAAGGCTGAGTGCTGAAGAATTGATGTTTCTGAATTATGGTGTTGGAGAAGACTCTTGAGAGTCCCTTGGACTGCAAGGAGATCAAACCAGTCAATCCTAAAGGAAATCAACCCTGTGATACTGAAGCTCCAATACTTTGGCCACCTAATGTGAATAACTGACTCATTAGAAAGGACCCTGATGCTGGGAAAGATTGAAGGCAGGAGGAGAAGTGGGCAACAGAGGATGAGATGGTTGGATGGTATCCATCACCAACTCAATGGACATGAGTTTGAGCAAAACTCCAGGAGATAGTGAAGGACAAGGAAGCCTGGTGTGCTGCAGTCCATAGGGTTGCGACGAGTTGGACATGACTAAGCCACTGAACAATAACAACAACCTCATTACTAAGCTTTAGAAAACTAACATATACCGCCCAGTGTCCTAGCATACTATGAAATGCTTAATGGAAATGCAGAGGTTAGAGGGACGTGGAAGGAAGAAGGGTGATGTTTTGGACTGGCCGTAGGAAGAGGCCAAGTAGACACTTTCCCTTTCTTTAACTCACCATCTCCAAAGAGCTGCAGGATAGCAAGGTCCACCTGGCGCTTCCATCCAGAGTCTTTTTGGATGGCAATGCCATAACCAGTGGAGGCAAAGACCTTCCCACTGCCAATGGTCACCAGCTTGCAGCCCTCGTCTCTACCGGCCATGTAGTTCAGCACGGCTGCATCATAGATGAAGGCATCCAGTTTCCTGTGCAAGAAAGGAGCAAACAAACCAGGTCCAGTGGAGGAATTCGACTCCAAAACTACCTATGGGGCCATTAAAAGGAAGAAGTAGGACTCCAGCAGATTATGGGGAGAATTGGTTCAAAGCAGGGCTCAAGGTGGAACTCAGCCAGAAGCTAAAGCCTAACTCCCAGGTGGTTCTTTGTATGATTTCAGATTGAAAGGAGGAGTTTTTTCCCTCCTGTTGGGAATGATGAGAATGCAAGTTGGGCCCGGAGCCAACTCATAAGCTGTGTCTGAAAAGGAGAAGGAGTAAAAAGGAATCAATAAAAATAATAACAGAAATAATGAAAAGGAACCATCACAATGATAGCAACAAATAGCATGGGTTAGACTTATGTAACATTTTTCATTTCTCAGTTCATTACAGTCCAGAGTGGGGATAAGTGTAGGTGGACGAGGAGCACTGGATGGGCAATGCTATTTTGGCGGTCAGAAAGGTTTTAGTATTTTGTTTTGTAGCACAAGGAGAGGAGAGAGTTGCTGGGGGTGGTGGTATTATAAGCTCAGGTCAACAGCGAATGTGTCAAACCACAGCCAATGCAACATACAGGAGAATTCAGGTGTCTCATGTTCCCAAACATATGAGAATCTCATTGTATGTACAGTGCTTTGCAAAGAGAAGTAGGCAGGGAATGGGGAAAGGCTAGGGGCAAGTTCAGGAAGGTACAGGTCAATATTTAAACACAATACATGGAGAAGAAATTCAGATATATTCTTACAGGTAATAGAGAGGTCTGCAAGAAAGAAAGGCAGGCATCGTGACCTGCACTGTTCAAGTGCAGTTCAGTTAGCTTTACCCCTCCTTAAGAAAAAAGAAGCCCTTTCTGGCACGACATAAAACATTTTTTCCAAAGGTCCGTGTCTATCCTTTAGAAGGGTGTCTATCAGAAAGTCAAAGCTCTGAAGGGCTTGAGAACTGTGATTGTACCAGGGGCCAGACAACCCAGAGTCATCTGCCCCCCAAATTCAGATCCCACCTTCTGAAATCTGCCGTGACTTTATAACGATAAGACAGAGTCTAACAGTATTTAAGTAAACATGCCTCTGGGAGGCTCATTCCAAGCAGGAGCCTCCAGGAGGTCTAAGGGCTATCAGTCATCCTACAACACAGGAAATCAGCTATGAGACCTAAACTCCAACAACTCTCATGCTCAACTGTCTGTCTTATTCCACAGCTGTGGCTTCTGAGGGAAGGAACCGCCATGGCTGAGGTTATGTAAGCCCACATATTTGCAGTTGGTGAGTTCTTTTGAATGAACAATCTACTCTAGATTATAGAGCTGGATCAAAGAGTGGCAGTTTTGTTGGAATTGGAGATCAGTTAACATATTCTTACTGTTTGTTATCTAAAAGCTTTCACCCTTTTCATTGTTTCTTTCTCCCTTGTCTGTAAGACACCAAAATCAATTTCACTTTTAGATCAGCAGGTCTTTATTTTGTGTGTAACACATGAATGTTAGCCTTGACTCTCGTCTTTGACTTTTATATCTATTACATTCTTATTTCACTGTGGCACTCATGCAAGCAAAATAGAAATTGTTGAAAATATATATAAGTGAATAATACCAGTGGAATCTCCATACACTGGTCTGAATTATACCATCAATTTAACCTGGAGACCCACAAAGTGCAAATGCAGTCTTCTTTGCTGGAACTTGGTGTGGCAGACAAACACGGTGCATCTTTTTCCATGGTGTAAGAAATGGGAGCAACACAGCAAAGATTCTGAGCTTGGGAGCAGTTCTTACCCTGTTTTCAGGGAGAGCAGCGCATCATCGACACCTCTCTGGTTGAACTTCCCCATGTAGGCATGCATTTCTGCATAGTTATTGCGAATATTCCTCTCCGTGCTGCCGTTGGGCACAGTGCCAAAGCGGAAAGGGGGTGAGAAGTCATTAGGTCTCTGGAACTAAAAAGAGAGTTAAAGAGAGACAGAGAAGGTGAATGCTTCAGAAAATGTGGAGAGATATTAAGTTAACATTTGTGGATTTATCATGGAAGGGACCAATGAGAGTTCCCCAAACATATTAGCCCTTGCTCAGGAGTAGCAATTGCTATCTGAAAGTGAACTTCAATTCAACTCAATTTAATCCATATTGTTGAGAGCTTTCTAACTGCCCACCCCTGACTTGAATCTGTCACTCTCGTCTGCCCCGTGTATGCACACTGCACAAAACCAGGGATGATGGGAATGAGCTATTAGCTTAACTGCAGTGGGCTGGTTGCCTTTATTTCTGAAAATTGTGTAACATTTGCTTCCAGGCCCCATCATTGGACTATTAAGGCTCTAGGATGTAAGGCAAGCTACATCATACTCCTGAAAATCACTTGTTGGGTAGCAAATATGTTTTGCTAAGAAATCCTCTCTTTACTTTCCTTGATGCTTTCAAAGCCCATATGTATCCTACATGAGTTGTAGGAGAAATTGTAAAAGCAAATGCAATTTTAATTATGTTCCCTCTTGTGTTTAAGAACTGAGAGTGGATTGCCAGGGCATAGCATAATAAAGGGAAATCTCTTGAATTTTCACCCCTATGACATCAGCTTTGTTTCTGGCTATTGCCCTGCAGTAATCAGTCTTTATATTGCTTCCTGAATGCACAATTCATGCATTTGTATCTTCATGGCCTCGGAGAGTCTATTCCCTCAGCATGATCTCACCTTTCTCCCTGAGCCAATTCATGTCCTTCACCTCATTCGTGTAACTCAGAGCAATTTCTTCAGGACACTTTCTATGAGTTCCTTCTTCCATCAAGTTTACCCAAGAGTGAGTCATCAGTACTTGGTGTTCTTGGTCTAGATCCTTGTAATTAATACCACAAATTCATTTATTTTCTAAATAAGCTGACCAAGTTCTGAGAGCTGGTCTCCGAGGTAGTCAGGAAGCTCTAGATTGAGACAGATATGGATTGAAGACCAGCTCTGAGTGTGTGTTAGTTGCTCAGTCGTGTCCAACTCTTTGCAATTTCATGGACTGTAGCCTGCCAGCCTTCTCTGTCCATGGAGTTTCCTAGGCAAAAATACTGGGGTGGGTTGCTAGTTCCTTCTCCAGGGGATCCTCCTGACCCAGGGACTGAATCCAGGTCTCCTGCATTGCAGGCAGATTCTTTACCATCTGAGCCACCAAGGCAAGTAACAGGAGCTCTCTGTGTATCATTCCCTCATATATAATAAAGAGACAGCAATGCCTACTTTTCAAGATTGTTGTGTGTATTAAATATACATTGCATTGGAAGTACATGACACAGCATCTTGCACACAGTAAGTGCTCAATAAAGACTTCTTATATCAGTTTAAATTCATACCTACATTCTACATTCTCTAGTAAACTTCACACTCTCCGAGTTTCTCATTCTATTAGGACAGCAATGATCAGCTAGAACATGACTGGAGTTCATAGTCATATGTGCTGTGCCCTGGTATAGGAAAGTCAGTGTAGATATTTAAAGTCCACTTGGTTTCAAGATTAAGTGAAGTGCAGTGAAAGTCACTCAGTCGTGTCCAACTCTTTGCGACCCCATGGACTGTAGCCTGCCAGGCTCCTCTGTCCATGAAAATTTCCAGACAAGAATACTGGAGTGGGTTGCCATTTCTAAGTGAAGATATCTTAAAAATCTTTGAAGATACCTTGAAAAGTCTAACTTAGGAGTACTCTGAAGCTCTAGATCTGTCTGGGCGTACAACCGTTCTCCTTTATCTTTCCCTTGACCTGAGACACTTATAGCTTCTCAGAATATGGGGATTTCATGGGCCACTAAATGTCACAGCACCGTAACCATAAATGCCATCTTCATTGCTTAGAGCTGGCTGTAGTTAAAAGTAAGGTCATGCAGTGGGGTTAGGTAATCTGAGATGCATCAAAAAATCACTACTTGCTGACTTACCACAGTGCTTTTTGCCATTAAGAGTTTTTGTTCAATTATTTTTTAAGAGGTTGTGATTTTTAAGAAAATAAAGATACTACAAAAGAGTCAAAGAATTTTAGAGCTGTATGAACCACTCAAGGTGAACTAGTCTAAACCTTTAATTTTACAAATGAAGACAGAGGCCCAAAGAGGACAAGCTATCTGCTCAATGTCATACCATGGCAGTGATGGCTAACATTATCAGAAATCAACTGCCTTAATTAATAGTACTTCTTATGGTTCCCAGCAGATAACAAGTTTAAAGTAAATACGAATATGCTTCATTGGAAGAGACAGAATGCTATGCGTAGAACTGCCAGTTGTAACACTTCAGATATTTGAAAGATGGTGTCCCCTAGTCAAAAGTAGAGTATTCAGAGATACCATGGCAGGCAGCAATATAACCAAATGTGCTCTCTTTAATCAGTAATTTCCCATTTTGTTAGGACAATGAGAACTGATGCTTACAGTGACTGAGATGCTTGGGTCTAAAGTATTTTCTGAAACATCAATGAAAGTTGAAATCATGTCCAGTACAATGTTGGTATAAATTTTTACATTCTAGTTTTTTGAAAATCGGTAGTAGTCAATATAAGATAGATATAATAATTATTTTTAAATTAAAAATATTTTTATTGAAGTAGGGTTGATTTACAGTGTTGTGTTAACTTCTGCTTTGCAACAAGGTGATTCAGTTACATGCTAAGTCAGTTACATGCATGCTAAGTCAGTTCAGTTGTGTCTGACTGTTTGCAGCCCTGTGGACCCTCTGTCCATGGGATTCTCCAGGCAAGAATACTGGAGTGAGTTGCCATTTCCTCCTCAAGGGGTTCTTCCCGACTCAGGAATCAAACCTATGTCTCATGTCTCCTGCATTGGCAGGCAGGTTCTTTACCACCAGTGTAACTTGGGAAGCCCATTCATTTTATATATATATATATTCATTTTCATTATGGTTTATCACAGGATATCAAATGTAGTACCCTGTGCTATACAGTAGGACCTTACTTTTCTATTATTGTACATATAACAGTTTTCATTTGCTAATCCCAAACACTTAATTCTTCCTTTCTCCACCGAGCCCTTCCCCTTGGGAACCACAAATCTGCTCTCTATAGATATGACAATTTTTGATTAACCACATCAAATGGAATGTGATATCCAGAAGGCCTCATGTCCTGATAAAGCTAGATTATGGACATTTTCTGTGCTACTCTTTATTAACTTTGATTTCTAAATTATCTTTAGACTTCTAGATGCTGTCTTATATCTTTGAATATTTAAAAACTAAAGAAATAATGGAGAAACTGGAATATCCAAGATGATTTTGAAAAAGGAGGACAAAATTGAAGGACTCATACTACCTGACTTTGAGGTTTACAAAGCTATAGTCATCATGACAGTGGGACATTAACACAGAGAGAGTAAACAGATCATGAGAACAGAGTGCCCTCAACAGATCAACACACATGGTACAAAGGCAATTCAGTAAAGTTACAACAGTCTTTAACCAATGGTATTGGAACTCTATATGTAAAAAAAAGAATTTTGTTCCACATCTCACAAGATATAGGAAATTAAGTGGATCAATGTACCTAAATACAAGTCCTAAAACTATAATATGTCCAAGAGAAAATATAAGAGAAAGGCTTTGTCACCTTGAATTAGACAAAGATTTCTTAGATATGACACCAAAAGTATAATCCACCATCAAAAACAAGTAAGTTGGACTTTATTAAAATGAAGAACTCTTTGAAAGGCACCGTTAAGATCACAGAAAGACAAGCCACTGGCAAGATAAAAATCTCTAAAAACAGTTTAAAACTATTAAGGAACTAAAGGATTATATAACAACACAGCAAGACTCTTATATGGTTACAGCATCTTCTGTAAGAAAAGTCAGAAATAGCCAACACAAGAAGAATGGGAGGCACAGGCCTATAGAAAGCATTGGTCTTGAAGGCAGACAATTTGGATTTGAATTCCAGTTCTTTGAGCAACTGTATGAACATGGGCTAGTTCTTTAACTTCATGGAGCCCCATTTTCCTGGAAGTATTATTTTAAATTACTATTATATTAATATCTAGGATCAGTTAACACAATATCTGGCACATGGTGAATTCTCAAAAGTATTAACTGCTTCCAAGAGGACGACGTTCTCATACCTAAAACTGTCTCATGTTAGATTATGTCCCCTAAGATGGAAAACTCCTGTTTCCTAATTTGTTCCTTAAACTTGGCCAGTCTGGGGACCAAACGGGTGAGTGTATCATCCCAGAATCAGCCAGAGCAGAAGTAGAAGTAAGCCAGCCTTTTCCTCTGAAAAATTCTTGTCCCAGATTGGTGAAGTTTAAATAAAACCTATATTTTTAAAACACTGTCACTGGAACTTGAACTTCACTAAAATTAATGGCCATGGAGAACTTTATTTTCAGTAAGGAAGAAGGAAAAGGAAGGATCTTCCAAATACTACCTTGATGTTTCCAATAAATGCCCGATAATAAAACTTACTCCAAGCTGTGAGGTGATCTATGGCACTTGTTTAACCTGAACGGCAGTAAGTGCTCCCTGGGGTTTGGGAAGGAGTAAAACTTAGTACTGTCCAGAACTAGGGGTCTTAAAATCCATGGAACAGGGAGGACGCTCAGAAAAAATTTAAAAAAAAATTAAAGACCCCAATACACCAAGGAAACCAGCATCGAATTAAAAAGCTTGGTCTGATTTTAAAACAGGGAATTTTATATAGTTATTCCTTATTAGTCACCTTTGGCTATTACAGAGCTTTCTTGAACTTGGAATGTTTCTCTAAATTATAAGAACATATGCTTAGTTGCTCAGTTGTATCTGACTCTTTGTGTTCCTATGAACTGTGGCCCACCAGGCTCTTGGTCCAAGGAATTCTCCTGGCAAGAACACTGGAGGGGGTTGCCATTTCCTCCACCAGGGGATCTTCCTGACCCAGGGACCAAACTCAGGTCTCCTGTGTCTCCTGCATTGCAGGTAGATTCTTTACCTGCTGAGCCATCAGGAGACCCCATAAAAACATAAGAGAGGAGAACAAAAACACAGAAATGAAAAAATTTGGGGGATCAGTCTCATTTCACAGATGAGAAAACTAAGGCTCTGAAGAAACCAAGCAGTTGTTCCAGGCCACAGAGTGAAACAGGAGGACCAGCTTATAGGGCTTGACCCTTGAGCTGAGTCCTCCAACTGCGGCTCAAACACCAGCTGCCAGGTCCTACCTTTGCTCACCGGCGAGGGACTCTATGCACGTGTATGTGGGGCCACCTGGCGAGGGCACCCTTCCCTTCCTGGCATATCAGATGCCAGCTCCCTCTCAGGGTTCAACCCAGGGCGTCCAGCCATACTGTAAGCAGGCTCTCACCCAGGGGCAGGAAGGTGCCAGAATGTTAAGAGACCTGTAATCTCACCTGATCCTCCTGGAAAGCTGCTGGGAATCAGAACTCAGCCATCTGAGAGGCTGAGATGATCATCTCAGCCCCCACATTAATGACCTCATAGTGAGTGAGTACTGGCTATTAGGGAGGGGAAAGGTGTGGAGGCAAGGACAAGGCTCCACCCCAACCCAGGGATGAGGGGCCCTGGGGGCCCTGGAGTGCTACTGGCTAATCCCTCCCATTAGAGAGACCCTGCTGCAGCCTGCAGAGAGAAAGGGAAAGGGCAAGACGTCAAGGAAGTGGCATCATCAACTCATAGACACGAGTTTGAGCAAACTCCGGAAGATAGCGAAGGTGAAGGAAGCCTGGTGTGTTGCAGTCCCTCGGGTTGCAAAGAGTTGGACATGACTGAGTGACTGAACAACAGCAAGGGAGTGGAGATCTCGTCCATTTTGCTTGTTTATTAAATACATAAACTGATTTTACGATGTATACGGCATTGTTAATTTGTTCATAGCAGCTACTGATACTCAACACCTATATATGTGCTGAGAATAACTCTCTAAACTCTTAATGAAAACAGTTTAAATGCCTCCATTTATTCGAAAAATACATATTCTGAGCATCTAATAGTGCAGAGCCTGTATTTATGAGGATGCAAAGATGAAAACATCAGACTCTTGCTTTCAGGAAGTTTACGTACCAGAGAGGGATGTAAACATTCATTCAGTTTTTCTTTCCTTTACCTTTTCATTTACTCATCATTTCATTCTTATAGACATTCCGCACATATTTACAGTATCCATCACCATATTCTGGGTGCTGGGGATGCAGTCTGACAGGAGAGGAAGAACCTGCTTTCAAGGAGTTCATACTGTAAACAAAGGGGACAGATAATAAACCTTTTTTTTTTTTTTTTTTTAATGTAGTGGACTGGGGACTTTGTGGTGGCCCAGTGGTTAAGAATCTGCCTGCCAATGCAGGGGACACAGGTTTGATTCCTGATCTTAGAAGATCTCACATGCCCCAGGGCAGCTAGGCCCTTGCTCTGTAACTACTGAAGCCCGAATGCCCTACAGCCAGTGCTCTGCAACAAGAGACACCACCGCAAGGCGAGTAGCACCTGCTCACTGCCACTTGGGAAAGCCTGCATGCAGCAACGTAGACCCAGTGCAGCCAAAAGTAAAATAAACTATAACGCGTAGGTGACTAATACACAGCCACAGATTCTTTTCCAGTCCTTGTATAAGAGATGAAGCGTACACACTCCGAAATTAATTCTGATCTGGGCTTGTGACTTGCTTGACCAATAGAATGTGCAGAAAGAACACTCTGGGACTTCTGAGGCTTCGTCCTAAGAAGCTTTGTGGTTTCCACCTGGGCCTCAAGTCCACACCCCCATGGGCTCCCTGCCAGAGCTGTGATGTGTAGGCACTTCTGTCTCCAGGCCTGGCTGAACCCAATCTTCCAAACACTCCAGTCGGGGCACCAGGCAACCCTGCCTGCATAGCTGACCCACAAGTTGGGGAAATACAATGCAATGGCTCTTGCTTAAGCCACCAAGTGCTGGGGTAGACTGCTGTGCAGCCATAGATCACGAGCCCACGGGTGATCTCAAGTAGTGAAAACCACATTCTGGGAAGAAATTGATGCAGCTTGGACACAGGACACAGGGTGACTGACTGGCAGGAAAATGAGTTTAGCCCGGCTGGCCTGAGAAGGCCTGTCTGAGAAGGGGGCATCTGAACAAAGCCTGGCCCGGGATGAGAGGAGGAATTTGGCATGTGAAGATCAGGGGAAAGTGCAGCAAGTGCAGGGAACAGCAAACACCAAGGCCAGACAAGGAGACAAGCCTGGTGTGGCTAGTGGGCCAGGAGGCACGTGTGGGTCGTCATGGAATCGCATGCCCATGACAGAGGAGTCCAGGGCAAAGGGCGCTGTTCTGAACAGGCCTACAAAGGCTGAAGCCCCGGGGCTAAGAGATGAAGGGACAGTCTTCTAGCAGGGCGAGAGGAGCCAAAGGGTTTCTAGATAGACAGCAGTCGGACAGGGCCCTGAGAGAGGCTGGGCATTTGTCATTCAGTTCAGTTCAGTTCAATCGCTCAGTCGTATCCGACTCTTTGCGACTCCACGAAATTGCAGTACGCCAGGCCTCCCTGTCTATCACCAACTCCCGGAATTCACTCAAACTTATGTCCATTGAGTTGGTGATGCCATCCAGCCATCTCATCCTCTGTCATCCCCTTCTCCTTCTGCCCCCAGTCCCTCCAAGCATCAGGGTCATTTCCAATGAGTCAGCTCTCCACATCAGGTGGCCAAAGTGTTAGTTTCAGCTTCAATATNACCAGCTTGAACATCTGGAAGTTCACAGTTCACGTATTGCTGAAGCCTGGCTTGGAGAATTTTGAGCACTACTTTGCTAGTGTGTGAGCTGAGTGCAATTGTGCAGTAGTTTGAGCATTCTTTGGCATTGCATTTCTTTGGCATTGGAATGAAAACTGATCTTTTCCAGTCCTGTGGCCACTGCTGAGTTACCTCTCATTTGTCATTACTGGAGGCTAATAGATATGGCCATGGTAACAGGAGGGCATTGGGGCTGAAGAGGGAGGTGGTGCCTGGGTCCCAGTGAGAGTTGAATTCTGCACAAAGTCCATGCTCTAAGGGAAAAGAAACAGTAGAACCCCTGGAGCCAAACGGCCCGAGTTCAAACTCCAGCTCTGTTGCTTGATAGCTGTGTGACTTGGAGCAACTCACTTAACTTTTCTGTGCCCCAGTTTCCGTATTTGTACAATGGGGCTAATAATGCTACCTACCTCATTAAGCTTCTTACCATTCAACAGATTAATCTGGGCAACATGTTGGCATAGTGCCTGGCACAAGTTAAACACTAGATTAGCTATTATAACTATCATCGTCATCATTATCAGAAGCAACCAGAGAATTCTGGCAGAGTGTCAAGACTGGGTTTTTGTGCTGGAAAGAGCCCTGAGGCAGGCAGGGATAAAGGAGAGAGACCGGAGCCGAGAAGGAGATGCACTGGAATGAGGGTCTGGGTGCCAGGGAAAACAAGGAGAGCAGGAACATTGTAGATAATTCCCTACCTCTCAAGACTGTGAAAGATACCATGCGCAGAGCTAGATAAAATCAGGATCACAGGGTGTACACCAGTGCCACTGAAGCTCCAGAGGAGAAAGTGCAGGCAACCTGGCTTCCTGGATGGCTCTTGAAGGAGGCTGGATTTAAGCTGGAGGAGTGGGTTGGGTTTGGAAGTGTGGAGCTGGGGCATGAATGTCCCTTCCCATTAGAAGAACCCTCCACTATAAGACACTTGCTCCTTGGAAGTAAGGCTATGACAAACCTAGACAGTGTACTGAAAAGCAGAGACACCATTTTGCTGACAAAGATCTGTATAGTTAAAGCTATGGTTTTTCCAGTAGCTATCTATGGATGTGAGAGTTGGACCATAAAGAAGGCTGCATGCTGAAGAACGGATGCTTTTGAATTGTGGTGCTGGACTCTTGAGAGTCCGTCCCTTGGATAGCAAGATCAAACCAGTCAATCGTAAAGGAAATCAACCCTGAATATTCACTGGAAGAGCTGATGGTGAAGCTGAAGCTCCAATACTTACTCTGGCCACCTGATGTGAAGAGCCAACTCATTGGGAAAGGCCCTGATGTTGGGAAAGATTGAGGGCAGGAGGAGAAAGGGGTGATAGAGGATGAGATGGTTGGAAGGCATCACCGACTCAATGGACACGAGTTTGAGCCAAGTTGGAGAGATAAGGAAGGACAGGGAAGCCGGGTGTGACGCAGTTCATGGGGTTGCAAAGCGTCAGACATGACTGAGTGACCGAACAGCCACTGTAAGACACTCCTCGTCCAGCTCTGTTCCCACCATGAGAGAGGAAACAGGTCCTCACAGGGAAGTTTTGAGGCCATGATGCCAGGAAAAAAGAAAACATAAACCCTTCTACATGCTGATGGCACTAAGGCGTTGTGCTGACCACCAGACACAGCCCAACGAGGTTCCTTAGCATTAGATCCTGGGAATGGCAGCAGGCAAATGAAAGGAGGAGGTGGCAGTAAGTCTCTTCAAGGGTAGCTGGAGACCCTGCAAGATGGCTTTTCTCCTTCAGTTAGAGTCCCATCAGCATATGCAAATTAGGACAAACCAGCACTGTGACCTTGCAGAGATGGATATTGTAACGTCCTGTTTGCAGAGTCCATCCACGTGAGACACAGAATCTGGGGGCTTTGGTCTGCAAAGCTTGACAATCCCATGCATAAATATTCATCCCAGCACTCCTGCTTTAACATTTGAATCACAGAAAGAATCAATGGCCAGATGCAGCTCAGCTCAGCCGCCTGAGGCACCCAGGAGAAAAGGTGGGAAGGTTTAGGCAGCAAGGGTGGCATTTGGTGATGTGTTAATGAAGAGGAGGTGGCAGAACAGCAGAATTTGGCGGGGAGCACGTCACCTTCCTGAGTCGCATCCCATCATCCCTGTTACTAGCATCAGTCCCCTCTGTTTTCACAGGCCTGTTTTATCACTGACTTCCTTTATTTTGATGTACAATTCTATGAATTTTGTTATTCTAGTTATTCATTCATTTTATCAATATACAGTCTGTGGAGTTGCGAAGAGTCAGACATGACCAAGACACTACCACCACCATCACTGTACATAAAATGAGGGCTTCTCAGGTGGCTCAGCCGGTAAGGAATCTGTCGGCAATGTAGGAGACATGGGTTCGATCCCTGGGTCAGGAAGATCCCCTGGAGAAGGAAATGGCAACCCACTCCAGTATTCTTGCCTGGGAGATCCCACGGACAGAGGAGTGTGGTGGGCTACAGCTCACAGGGTCACAAAGGGTCGGACATGACTCATGCGCCTGAGCCTGCACGCACACATAATATGGACTCTTTTTTGTTATCGATCTATCTTTTAATCCATTACTGATAGTTTGGTTTTGCTTTGGGATCCAGTCTGAGAATCTTTTGCTTTGAATACAAGAACTTGTGCTACTTTTACTTATTCATAGGAAAAAATGCATTTGGCACTTATTTAATCTTCTTAGAGCTGATCCTCTGTTCTAACGATAAAATTTACCATTTCAAATATTTCTAAGTGTACAGGTCTGTGGCATTAAATACATTCATACTGTTGTGTACCGTCACCACCATCTCCAGAAATCTTCCATCCTCCTCAACTGAGACGCCGTACCTATTAAACAATGACTCCCTGTTCATTCAATGAATTTTAATCATGCATTGAATATTTTTAAAATTTTATTTATTTATTTTTAGCTGTGCTGGGCCTTTGTGGCTGCTCGGGCTTTCCTCTAGTTGAGGTGAGTGGAGGCTACTGTCTAGTTGCACAATGGGCTTCTCATTGCAGTGGCTTCTCTTGTTGGGGCACATAAGCTTTAGGGTGCTCGGGCTTCAGCAGCTGAGACACGAGGACTCAGGAGTTGCAGCTCCCCAGCTCTACAGCATAGGCTCAGGAGTTGTGGCACACGGGCTTAGCTGCTCTGAGGCATGTGGAATCTTCCCAGACCAGGGATCAAACCCAGGTCTCCTTCACTGTTAGGCGGATCCTTACTACTGAGCTACCAGGGAAGCCCTAACCATGTACAGAATCTTGCAACCAGCAGCAGGCCAGGACACAGAACAAGTCCATCACCTCCAAGAATTCCTGTATGTTCTTTGTCTAGAGTTGTTCTCCCTCCACATTTAACCGCTGGCGACCACTGCTCTGTCCTCTGTCCCCACAGTTTTGTCTTTTCCAGAGCGTTTGTCTTACAAACGAACTCACACAGCATGTAACCTATTGAGACGGGCTTTTCAGTCTCACAACGCCCCTGAGGTTCATTCATGCTGCTGCTGGTATCTGAAGGTCATTCCTATTTATTGCTGAGTAGAATTCCACTGTGTGGCTGCACTCGTTTGTTTATCCATTCACCCATGGAAGGACATTTCGGTTACTTTCAGTTTGGGATAATCATGAATGGAGCATGGATGTACAAGTTTTTGTATGAAAATAAATTTTCATTGAAGGTAAATTACCTGGGAGTGGGAGCTCTGGGTCATGAGTCACCTTCCTGCCTGGGACCTCCTCCCTCAAGTGCACCTCTTTTTGCATCTCTTCTCTCTCTTCACCTTTCCATTTTCCCCATGAGCTATAAAGTAAATTAGCTCAGTTGGTAATGAATCTACCTGCAGTGAAAGAGACCCGGGTTTGATCCTTGGGTCAGGAAGATTCTCTGGAGAAGGAAATGGCAACCCACTCCAGTTATTCTTGCCTGGAAAATTCCATGGACAGAGGAGCCTGAGGGCTACAGTTCATGGGGTCGCAAGAGCCAGACACAACTTAGTAACTAAACCACCGTGTAAAGTAAGTACGTCCACGATTATTATCTTATTCTGCCTGATTCTCATCCCTTCCATAATATTGTCCTATAGCTTATCTAGGATGACGTAGTTGTGTGTGTGACTTCAGACTCTAAGCAACACCTGCAGGTGGGAGGGAGTGGCTGGAGAAAGCGGCTCCTGTCCTCTTCCATGGTGATCGGTGACCCCTTGTTTGCCCAAAGAGAGAAGAAGGTGAGACGACAACGCAGACCAGACAGCTTGCAGGCATGACCTCCACTGTTTGATGGCCCATCAGCGCTCCGGAAGATGTGGAAAGGAGGCACAACGTGCTTAGCCGGAAAAGGCAGTGTAGTGATGGAACAGTAAGTCAGAACATGGGTCACGGGCTAAGAAGATCTAAATTCAAAACTGAGTTCCACCCTTTATTAACTAAGCGACTTCATAAACAAACCATTTAGCTCTGAAACTGAATATCGACAGTATTCTAAAAGCAGAAATGATGAACAGTATCTCATTACAGATCTTCTACTTCAAACCTGGGGCCCGGGGTAGCCACTCAGGGCCTGCCATGGAACAAGCCGACTGTGGATACATAGTGACAGATTAGAAAGGCAAGCTGTTCATGAGAATTAGAATCTAATGGAAGTGGGAGGAAAGAAATTTGGTTTTCTGTTTCATTCTACATTATTCATTGGAGAGAATATTGTTCAAATTCATTTGGAATAGGTGACTGATTAACAATTACTGTGACAACAATAACACAGAATGTAATTAGAAGATACAGGTATATCATCAAATTGCCCAAATCAGCTCAGTTCTCTCGCTGGGTACCTGGAGAAAGAGATTCCATTTTGCTACCGTCCAAAACGGAGTTAGCATTCAGGAAGAACCTAACACCTTAGTCGTTTTTGTTCTTTTTATCTCTTGTTATTAATATTAGTCCTGCAGTTGTCTACAGTGGCAGACACAGCTAAATTCGAATGTGAAGAAACCTGCACTTACACAATGGAATATTATTCAACCGTAAAAAGAAGGAAATAATGCCATCTGCAGCAACATGGATGGACCTAGAGATTTCATACTGAGTGAAGTAAGGCAGACTGAGAAGGAGAAATATTGCATGACATCCCTTATTTATGGCATCTGAAAAGAAATGATACAAATGAATTTACAAAACAGAAAGATGCAGACTTAGAGAATGAACTTATGGTTGCCAGTACACACTGCTATATTTTAAATGGATTACCAACAAGGTCCTACTGTATAGAGCACAGGGAACTCTGCTTAATGCTATGAGGCAGTCTGGACAAGAGTGGGATTTGGGGGAGAATGGAAACATGTATATGTATGGCTGAGTGCCTTCACTGTTCACCTGAAACTATCACAACATTGTTCATCAGATCTACCATAACACGAAATAAAAAGTTAAAAAAGAAACCTGCCCTTGGCTGTAAGAAGCCTGGTAAGTAGTCTTCACAGCTCTGGATGCTGCGCCTCGGGGGAAGGCACCCCTTACCTCTCTGAGCTCATTGTGGAGCTGGGGCTCCATGACAGGCTGCAGAGGGCAGAGCGTGATGGAGGGCACAGTACTGGCTCACCTCCTGTTGCTACCCTCCTGCTGTGGCCAAAACAAGAGCTTGTAAAAAAGAAAATATCAGTTCGTTGGATTCCTAGAAAGGAGCTAATGACCAGTTTTTTTTTTTTTTTTTTTCCTCATTGTAAAACAGTCACTTCTTTTGTATTTTGCAAAGTTTGCATCTAGAATCCTTAATAAGTATTTCCTCACTCGCTGAGGTTTGGTCCCTGAGCTGGTAGAACAGGACAGGCGGGCTGATTCCTGTGTTCACTTTGCCACGTCATAGTGTATGTACCCTGAGGTCTTAGGTGTCTGGACATGAAGTATCAGCATCAACACACATTTCATGGGGATCATCCATGCATAAGTCACTGAGCTCTGAAATGAGAATCTGAAATGAAGTGGGACAGTAGATACAATTCCTACATTATAGTTCAACTGGAAATAAAAGTATGAAGACAATACAGACACAGCTAACACATCCATGTTAATGCATACATGATTTACATATAGTAACTCACTAATCTTCCCATCAACCCTATGTGCTCAGTCATATGTGATACTTTGCGGGCCCCATGCCAGGCTCCTCTGCCCATGGAATTTTCCAGGCAAGAATACTGCAGTGTGTTGCCATTTCCAACCTCAAGAGACCTTCCCAACCCAGGGATCAAACCAGTGTCTCTTGCATCTCTTGCATTGGCTAATAGATTCTTTACCACCAGTGCCACCTGAGAAGCCTTCAACCCCATGAGGAAGGTATTATTATCCCCAGGTAACGGCCCTGGAAACTGATACCCAGAGAGGTAAGTAACTTGAATAAGATCACTTAGCTAGAAACTAGTACAACAAGGGTTCCAGTCTAGGGTCCTCACCCTTAGCTGCAAAACACATCACAGAGTTCTAGATACAGAGAGTAGGTGCTCAGCAAACCTGTAGCGTAGAAAAATCCAGTGACTAAGGAATATACCAAGTTCCAAAAGGGACAAAAGGAAAGTAATGGCTCTGCAGGTGTAGAGGAGTAGAGATCATTGCGAGACTCCAGGGAGGAAGCAGTGATGGAGCAACCCCTACAGATGGGCCAAGGTTTATACAGGCAGGCATGCAGTGAAGACACTCAAGACAAGAGCAAAGACGCACAGGGGCCCAGGCAAGGTGTCTCAAGGGAAGTTGGAAAGAAAGTTTGTACGTGTGAATGTGGACCATGGCGCTGGCATCCAGGCAGGAGCCCTGCACAGAGCACGGGGCGTGGTCAGACCAGTGAAGGACGCAGCATTAGGTATCATTATGCAGCGCAATCAACAGCTTGAAGAACATAAGAGGCCTGGGCTGGAATGTTCACTGGCAGTCTGTCCAATTTCCAGGAGACAGTAATGGGAGGAATATATGGAGAAAACATCTGAGCAGAGGCCAGGACAGAATCTAAGTTGGCCTCCATATTCAGAAGGAGGAAAGAGAGGATGTGGCAGAGGGGCTCAGCCCCATCACCTCCACTCCCATGGCTCTCCTTGCCGGCCCCTCGAGGCTACCCTGGCCTCCTGGAAGTTCCTAGCACCCACCAGGCAACCTCCCACCTTAGCCTGCTCTGCTGTCCACCCAGAAGTCCCACACACCCAATGCTCCCTCACTAACTTCAGGTCAGAGACCTTCCTTGACCACCTGACCTCAAACTGCAGTTCCTCTGTCAACACTCTCTCTCTTCTCTGTTTTACTTGTCTCTGCGGCAGTGAACACCTTTTAAGATAGTATATGTATGCATGCTAAGTCACTCAGTTGTGTCTGACTCTTTGCGACCCTATGGATTGTAGCTCACCAGGCACCTCTGTCCATAAGAGAGTATACAACTGTCTTTTTCTTTCATTTTCTGTCCCCTCCTCTTTAGAATACAAGCCATATGAAGGACAAGATTGTTTTCTGTTTTAATCACTGCTGTGATCTGCTGTGACATGGAACAACAGACTGGTTCCAAATAGGAAAAGGAGTACGTCAAGGCTGTATATTGTCACCCTGCTTATTTAACATATGCAGAGTACATCATGAGAAATGCTGGGCTGGAGGAAGCACAAGCTGGAATCAAGATTGTTGGGAGAAATATCAATAACCTCAGATATGCAGATGACACCACCCTTATGGCAGAAAGCAAAGAACTAAAGAGCCTCTTGATGAAGGTGGAAGAGGAAAGTGAAAAAGTTGGCTTAAAGCTCAACATTCAGAAAACAAAGATCATGGCATCTGGTCCCATCACTTCATGGGAAATAGATGGAGGAACAGTGGAAACAGTGTCAGACTTTATTTTTTTGGGCTCCAAAATCACGGCAGATGGTGACTGTGGCCATGAAATAAAAAGACTCCTTGGAAGAAAAGTTATGACCAACCTAGACAGCATATTAAAAAGCAGAGATGTTACTTTGCCAACAAAGATCCATCTAGTCAAGGCTATGGTTTTTCCAGTGGTCATGTATGGATGTGGGAGGTGGACTATAAAGAAAGCTGAGCACTGAAAAATTGATGCTTTTGAACTATGGTGTTGGAGAAGACTCTTGAGAGTCCCTTGGACTGCAAGGAGAACCAACCAGTCCATTGTAAAGGAAATCAGTCTTGAATCTTCATTGGAAGGACTGATGTTGAAGCTGAAAATCCAATACTTTGGCCACCTGATGCGAAGAGCTGACTCATTTGAAAAGACCCTGATGCTGGGAAAGATTGAAGGTGAGAGGAGAAGGGGCTGACCGAGGATGAGATGGCTGGATGGCATCACTGACTCGATGGGCGTGAGTCTGAGTGAACTCCAGGAGTTGGTGATGGACAGGGAGGCCTGGCGTGCTGCAGTCCATGGGGGCACAGAGTCGGACACGCCTGAGGGACTGAACTGTGACCTGCTGTGTGGCTGCTGTGTCACCAGGCAGCGCTTAAAACAGGACTTGAGACTTAGTGGCTCTCCATGTGAATGACTGAAGGACTGAATGAGGGAATGAATTAAATAGCATAAATAAAGCTATTTATTATATTTTTAAAAAATCCCTCAAAATGTCCTCCTTACGGGTGAGTGTATTGCTGAGCAACACAGTTGAGACTGACTGACTGACCAGAAGAGCTGGTGCCCTTCTGGTATCCCTGGTGAATAAGGAGTTAAAACATCCTCACAGCAGTGGAGGACATCTTTCTTGGCCATGTCTCTGTTTGCCCTTCAAAAAATGCATCTGAGCTGTGATCCAAGGAGAGCTTGTCAAATTAGGACTTGACAATGCGTGTGGATATTTCTTTGGCACCAAAGGAGATGATTCTGATAACAAGGGGATGAAGGAAACAGAGGCAGAAGGGCTGAGGCTTTTGAGTTTCATCCTGAGGTCGTCCTGCGCCTGACAGGTGGTCTTGGTGGTGTTTCTTCAACCTCCCCTCAGGTGAGATCATTACAAAGAGGTATGATGGCCTTCTGTCCACTCGTGCCGACCCCCCAGACAGACCCTGAGAGGGCAGTCACTGTGCAGGTGTTCTTATGAAGGTTGTGGGTGCTGGCAAAGAGACACAGCCTTAAAAGAAGATGTTAAGTAAAGGCTACAGATGGAGTCACCGTGGAGAGCTCCAGCAGCTCGTCCACAGTTTGGGGGAGACTGCTTGCTCAGGATCACTACCAGGGTTTCCATATGTCAAGATGCCCTGGGAATTTAGGAGCATGCCAGCTATTAGCATGGCAACCTGAGGTTCCTATCACAGTAGAAACAGCTTTAGAGACCCAAAGTTGGGGACGGCAAAGTTGAGGTCTGTGCCGGGGCAGGGCTGGGAATCCAGGGAGAGGCATGGTGAGGAGACAGACACGCATCTGCCCTCCTGGCCATAGATCAGCTCAGTCAATTCCAGACTGAGAAGTGGAAACCCCAGCACATGCTCACACATCCACACTGTGCCTGGTGTACCCAGAGCAGAACTCCTTGCTCTGATCAATGGAGTCGACCTCCCCAGCAGGGCACATTCTAGACTGTAGAGTGTCGGTGCTGGGAGGGGGCTCAGTGACCCCACAGTGCTCACTGCATCCCCTTCTGGGTTCACGAGGGACCCACATGGGAGTGGGCTCCAATACGTCCTTCAGTAAAGGGACACATCTAATCTTGATATGGCATTTCCCAGGACACATTCTGCCATAAATGTTTTTTAAGAATACCCATTATGTCTCCCAGGACACTTGTGGGCTGTGAAACAAAGTTTGAGAAATGCCGATTGAGGCACGTCCTAGTTGAACAGACTGGGAAGCAGAGGCCTGGGCAGTCTGACCTATCCAGGGCCACAGGGCCATCCCCAGCTCCTGTCCCCTCCATCCCCTCCCTCATCTGGTCACTACACATGTGTTAAGCAGCAACTCAGCACCAGAAGCTGCGTGAGCCTCAGTGATTAGTGAGACAGGGGGTTCTACGCCCGGGGGTTATGAGGATCCAGTGTGATTGCCTCATCCTTTTTTTTTTTATTTTAATTTTAATTTTTTCATCTCAGGTGTACATGAGTTCCTGATCTTGAACCCCCCCCCCACCACCTCCCACTCCACATCAACTCTCTGGATCATCCCCCTGCCGATTGCCTCATCCTTGATGGGCCTCCAGTTACAAGGTGGGCATCACTATTTCATGGGGACTGCTGTGCTCGTGCTTGGTTGCTCAGTCGTGTCCGATTCTTTGAGACCTCATGGACTGTACCCCTCTAGGCTCCTCTGTCCACGGGGATTCTCCAGGCAAGAATACTGGAATGGGTTGCCACACCCTCCTCCAGGGGATCTTCCCAACCCAGGGATCAAACCCACGTCTCTCGCATTGCAGGTGGATTCTTTACCATCTGAACCACAAGGAAAGCAGTAAAAGATCAATAACTACATCAGGAGAGGAATGGATTTGATTTTTCCAGTTGACAGGGTTAAGCCAAAAGCTCATTCACTTTCAACCTTTTGGCTGAGGATCAGTTGAACTTATGGTAAGTCACACTCCTCTTTAGGGTTACCTTTGTCAGACATGCTCGGTGAGGACCACTGTGCCTCCAGTTGCTGGATGTGGACTGGGCATAGGAAAGTAGACCCGAAAGGTGGAAAGTGGTTTAACAGATTGGGTTTAATGGTATTTATGCCAGAAAAACCCTTGAAACTGGCTTCACTTTTAATAATTCCTTCATATAAGCTGGGTTTAATCATGATTTATCTCCTTCCCCCCTAAAAGTGGCAAGTGGCATTGCTATAGTTATTTCGCCTGCAATGCAGAAGACCCTGGTTCAATTCTTGGGTCGGGAAGATCCCCTGGAGAAGGGATAGGCTAACCACTCCAGTATTCTTGGGCTTCTCTGGAGGCACAGACAGTAAAGAATCCATCCGCAGTGTAGGAGACCTGGGTTTGATTCCTGGGTTGGGAAGATCACCTGGAGCGGGGCATGGCAACCCACTCCAGTATTCTTGCCTGGAGACGCCCCATGGACAGAGGAGCCTGGTGGGCTACCGGCCGTGGGGTTGCAAAGTCAGACACGATCGAATGACTAAGCACAGCACACCTCTTGTTACATCAGTGATAGGGAAGCAGAAAGCACTTACATGGGTACACAGAGAGCCTGCCATACCCTGCTCACTTACGAGATGAGGAGCAATCAGAGACTTTGGAGAAACTCAAATATCTTGCCAAATAAATCTTTCCAAATCAAATAAATCCTGAAATCACTTTGTAAGTTAAGATCTGGTGAGCCACAATAGTGGTATTATTCAGTATTCTTCTTATACGCCTGTTTGATTTAGATGATTTGACAGTAGAAATCACAGGATGAGCAAATTCTGACTACAAATATCCAATATTTCTCTACAGTACCCTCTCCTCCTCACCATTAGTGATTAAACTATCCTCTACTGTTCCTCACATCCGAATGGCTAATCAAGAAAAGGAAGTATTGGTTTACTCTATGAGCACTATGAATTACGTAATATCTCCTCACTCATTTCATTCATTGATTAAGTAATTCATTAACTCATCCTTCAACAAATGTTTGAGGATATGTTTTTGCCAGATTCTATTACAGTTACTGTGAATAAGTCAGTAAATAAGGACAAAAATTCCTGCCTTCGTGGAGGTTACAGTCTAGTAGAGAGAGACAAGTAAACATCGTAAATATGGTAAAAATAGGTGGTGCTAGTGGTAAAGGACCCGCCTGCCAATGCAGGAAATGCAAGAGATGTGGGTTGGATTCCTGGGTCAGGAAGAACCCCTGAAGTCAGAAATGGCAACCCACTCCAATATTCTTGCCTGGAAATCCCATGGACAGAGGAGCCTGGCCGGCTACAGTCTATAGAGTTGCAAAGACTCAGACGTAACTGTAGTGACATGGCATCCATGCACAAAACACTCAGAAAGCTGATAGGACTTATAGATGAGCCAGGAGAGTGCCAACACTGGCATGGCATTTGCAGTTGCTGCCCGCTGCCTGCTACCTGAAGGAAGAAGGATCGGTTGTCACGCCATATAACATAATTTCCACTAAGGGGAAAAGAAGAGAAAAACAGACAGGGAGGGAAAAACCTGTTTTAGAACCTCTTCCAGATTTTAGGTGGCTGCTTAACTGAAGATCTGCCCTACAGGATGTCCTGGGCTTAGACTGTCTTTTAGGGGCATATAATAAGTCACCATTCCCTGGAAACTCTTGTTTCTATTAATGCACTTTCCTGTAAGAGCCTTCCTCCTTGAGTCTTGGTCTGGTATGAATTTTCAGAAGAACAACTTCAAGTTTGCATTAGATAAGACACATTAAAATTTATTTTTTCACTGAAAACCCAAGGTGTGTCTCATCTCAGGCTTGGAGAGAGATTTTTCTAGAATAAAGCAAATGAGAGAGAATTACTGGCAGGGTAGCTTGCTTATGAACTGCAATATATATTTGGGAGAACAATCTAGATGAGTTTCATGTCACACTTCTATTTTGAAGACCCTTATCTGGGTGTACATAACTAGAGGTAAATGTGTGCACTAATTGGGCTATTGAATCAGCTGCCTAGTAGGAAGTTATGCAAGCTTCCTTATCAAGCTCCATGACCATTCTTTTAAGATACCAGCCCACTGGGTCCTTTTAATGGTTCTAAGCACAGGTGTCATGTTCCCTTTGTCAGTGGTTTCCAGAGAACCTAGCCTACTTTAAAACTAGTCTATAAATTTCAAATCAGGGGCTAATTAACAGAAGGGAAGAAAAGTCTCTGTGTGTCAGTGTTAGCCACTCAGTCATGTCCTAGTCTTCGTGACCCTGTAGACTGTAGCTCACCAGGCTCCTCTGTCCATGGGATCCTCCAGGCAAGAATACTGGAGCTTGAAGAATACAAGAATACATGGGGTTCCCATGCCCTGCTCCAGGGGATCTTCTCGAACCAAGGACTAGACCCCAGTCTCCCACATAGCAGACAGATTCTTTACCATATGAGCCACCAGTTTCTACTCAATGCCAAAGCAAACTGTAAAGAAAGACATTTCTCTTTATGAAAAGATAGACGGGACATCTGGTGAAAGGGCAGACACGAGTGCTTGAGTGGGGAGTGGGGGGGTCACTTATTAAGCACACAGGGAAAGGCCCCATTTTCTTTAATTACGTAGATGATGGGATGGAAACCTTTCCCCTTAAATCTGCTATGACACTAAATTGGATTGGATGGCTGGCCACTTGGAAATAGAATTAAACACCAAAGTAGTAAGTCTGGCATGAGGAAAGGTGTTAAAAGGATACAGTTAAATCAGACAGTGTACAAAGGAACTTTCACAGGATGTAAAATCACACTGTCCCAGAGCAAGAAGGGGCAGGAACTGGCTTTGTCAAAGCATGGTCAGAAAGTATCGTGGAGCCGTAGTGGACCACAAGCTACATGAGCTGACAACATAGTGCTGCTATTTAAATAGGGACCTATCATGGGAAGCTAAAGAGAAATGTGGCAGGTGGGAAAGACCTGGTCAGGCCCCGTGATGGGCCAGTGGGAGAGATTTATGATTACTGCTGAGGAAATGGCAACCCATTCCAGTGTTCTTGCCTGGAAAAATCCCATGGACAGAGGAGCCTGGTGGGCTGCAGTCCGTGGGGTCACTAAGAGTCAGACACGACTCAGCGACTTCCCTTTCACTTTTCACTTTCATGCATTGGAGAAGGAAATGGCAACCCACTCCAGTGTTCTTGCCTGGAGAATCCCAGGGACGGGGGAGCCTGGTGGGCTGCCGTGTACAGGATCGCACAGAGTTGGACATGACTGAAGCGCCTTAGCAGCAGCAGCAGCAGCTGAATGAATACATGAGGAGCAGTCATGAAGACTGAAAGGCGGTGAAACAGACCGTTTAGAGCACACCATCACATTAGGTTTGCATCACAGAGATGTGCAAGATAAGGTGCACTAACACAGTGTGTGTTCAGTGTGACGCAGGCAGCAGACCCCCTAAGTGGTGCAGAAAGTGGTGAGAGAGCTCCTTGGCTTAGCAACTGAGACTTGGAGCTTCAGGGAAGGAAACCGCTGGGTCTCAGGTTCTCCCCAACCCACAGCAAACTTGACTTTCTGGCAATCTTTTAAATGGCAAGGAGTGACTGGGGAACATCAGTCTTTCCTTTACTAGAAGATCAACTATGAAAGAGTAGCCACCACTTAGGACAATAAGAACATAGTTTCTGTTGCTAAACTAGTCAAAATGCATACTAACGAGAAAAGTAGGAGTGTAATACATGCTCTGTTTTCATCAGTGATTCGCAGTGCAGCTAATGCCCTCTCCCACTTCTTTAATAAGAGACCTTGAGGCAGAAGCAGTTAGGTTTACTTTTTCTGGGAATCTGGAAGGACAGACCCCTCCTGGGCAATAATAAATATGGACCACGAAGGCAGGGAAGGCCTAAAGAGGAACCCAGGTCTGTAATCTGTCCAAGAAAATGTTTGTGGTAGGGACCACTTGCCCAAGGAAATGATATTTGAAATTGTTTTTTTATCACAGTGGTGGGTGAAAGACGTAGACTTAGAAATGTCCACTGAGGGACTTCCCTGGTGGTCCAGTGGTTAAGTTCAGTCCTTGGTTGGTAGGGAGACTAAGATCCCACATGCCGTGGGGGCAACAAAGCCCATGTGCCACAACTACAGAGAAGCTGATGTGCCGCAGTGAAGACCTAGCACACCAAAAAATAGAGAGAAATGTCCACTGAACTCTCACTCTGCACCTAGGAAAGGATGCTTATTGCTTACTCTCAAAATTCCCACAGGATGGCTACAAAGAGGCATCCGGTACCTGCTTCCCATGGCAGAGACCCTCCTTCCAGGCATCCCTGGATCCAGAGCTATTTTCAGGGGGTCTAAGCACTGCAGAGTGGCCCCTCCATCCTGCCCTGCATACCTTTCCAGCCCTGACACAGTACAGGTCCTCCCCACTCCCCTATTTCTGAATCTCATTGAAATAAAGTGCAGGGAGAGTCTAGGGAGGAACATGGGGTGGTCTATCATGGATCGAGAGCAGTTTGTCTATGGCTTTCCGGGCACATGTTAATCAGTTAATGGAAACAGCACGGGTTTTGTAAGATGGATTTTGGCAAACGCTGAATCTGCCTGAACATTTACTGAGGGATTAGGACACACTCTTCTAAGCATTTCACGATATTGTAAGAACAGAGTACTATGCATCTTTAATCAACACACAACTATAGTGTAGGTAATATTTTTATCCCCATTTTGTAATTAGGAAAATGAGGCATCAGAGGGGCTTAGTAAGTTGGCCACATCATATACTTTCCAGGGTATATATGCAGCGTGCTCAGTCATGTCTGACTCTTTTCCATCCCATGGATTGTAGCTCGCCAGGCTCCTCTGTCTATGAGGATTCTCCAGGCAAGAATACTGGAGTGGGTTGCTACTTCCTCCTCCAAGGGATCTTCCCAATCCAGGGATTGAACCCACATCTCCTGCATTGGAAGGCAGATCCTTTACCGGTGAGTCCCCTGTGAAGCCATACTCTTCAGCAGCTGAGTCTCTGTTTTCCCTTCTGGAAAGCAGAGTTAGCAATCTGCTTAAAAGGTCTGGGAGGAGAAGTAAAAGGGACCAAGAATGCAGAGCATTTAGCCCAGGAAGGCCACCCCTGGCATGGATGATGGGCCCACTCTGAGACTGGAAGTCCAGATTTTGGTTTCCACAGGGACTGTGTGGACGATGGCCACGGTTGCTCACACGGCAATGGAGCACACGACAGAAAATTGGTTTATTTTTGGCTTTGGAAATGCAATTTTTAATAGGCAGCCTCCAACCTATGAACACATTGTCCTCAATAGTTCATTTATAAGTCAGCTGTTCGGAAACAGAAATACATTTCCCCAGAGAAAGAAGACTGTAAATGCTTAGCTCATTAAGGGCAATTTAATCCATAAGAGTGCAGAACTTTAGTGTTAATATTATTAGCTTCTGTTCTGGGAACACTCATTCACTTAACACCCTTCTGTGATGTACCAGGCACTAGCCCAGGAGCCGAACAGAGTTATTTTATTGCAAGCATGTCTGTTGCCTCAAGGAGCTTACAGTGTGATGAAGGAAATGGTCATCTGATCAGC